>CM077089.1:158638738-158903738 GCA_039513925.1 Platanthera zijinensis | reverse complement strand
CGGCCGGGGACACGGGCGTGTCCTAGGGCGTGTCTAGCACACGACATGTGACACGGGCGTGTCACATGGCTGTGTCCTGTTCGGGACGTTTTGGTCCTGTGTCGATTGAGCCACACGGCCCATGACACGGGCGTGTCACTTGAGACACGGGCGTGTCCCAAGCTGTGTCACATGCCATGTCCTGTTCTGTAATTTTTTGGTTTGACAGCGAGTGAGGGAACATTGTCTTGGATACGGGCGTGTCGCAAGCCGTGTTCGACCCAGGAAGTTTTTTTTCAGGGCGAATCGTGGTCGTTCGTTTCCTTCAATTAGGATCCGTTTGCTCAGGCTCTCCCCTGCTGGTATTTGGCCGGGAATAGGATTTTCAAACCCTCATTTGCACTTGGAGCTTTCTCTTTCCAAGGTTTAGAGAGAGGGGAGAGTAAGGAAGAAGGAGGAGGTCAACTCCGGCCACCGGAGGAGCTTCGGAGCCCCGTTTCTCGAGCCGAGTCCAGATCCGCGAAGGCAAGACCGTTGCGGTGGTGTTCATCCGACTAAGTTTCTCCATAGCTAGGAAGAGGGGTCGTAAGGTAACGACACTTCTCCTCTTAGTTTTTAGGATGCACGCTTAACATCTCTTCTTTTCAGTTTTTGGGCTCCAGATCTCTCAAATGAGAGGGGTTTGGGTTGTCATGGTTCAAGAGGAACCTTCGGGTCGTTTGTGTACGTCCCTGACATGTTTTTACATTAGAAATCCACTCCGTTAGTGGATTATGCATTGTGGGTGAAGCCGTAGTCGCGACCGTTAGTCCGACTCGGTGATGTTGCATAGCGAGCCTTAAGGATTCAGTAGAAATCCGTTGCGTCAAGATGCCGTTGTGATGTATGCGTTTTCCCCCCTTTCTTGAATGAGTACATGTAGCCGGAACCGGACAAGATTAGTTTCGCATTGGCGGTAAATGGTTTCCTTGGTGCGCGGGAACGTTGCAGTACAAACGGTGGATTAGGGTGGGAAAGATATGGTTGTGTTATGCTAAGGCGTGGCTATATCTCTGTGGTCGGCTGGCTATCCCATGATGTGCAAGTCATGTGGGGAGAGTGTCCCGACGAGACTAGTCCCCTTCTGTGAGACTGACGAGAACGCCAAGTGTAGGGCAAACCCGAGCAATGAAGCCATGAGCGGGTGGGGTCCAGCAAAGGTTCTTAGAATCGGTTTGTGTGTGAGACGGAATCCTGACGTGAGAAGTCAGAATTTGCAGGCAAGCCCGGGTTTAAGACCCATGTGCGGGTGGGGCCTTGGCAAGATTTTCGTGTAGCGGCTTTTGAGCCGTTAGGGGCATTGTAGTCCCCTTTTGTTTGCGGCTTTACGCCAATGGGGAAATGGAAGTACCCAGTTGATATGCTGATGTGCTAGTTGCATACGCTATATGGTGCCTTGGGCGAAACCCGGGTTTGCATACATGCTGCATAGTAGACCTCTTTTTTGTTCTGTGCTCAACATAGAAAACGTGATTGTTGTATGAGACATCCAAACCTGTTTTAAAGCTTTACATATTTGTGTATATGGTATACAAAGTGCTAACTTGCAGGTTGGAGGGGTACCCCGGGGTCCGTTAGGGGCGGCCGAGAGGAGATATGTTGGTTATACAGTAGAGGTCAGTCTTTGCTGACCCACGTCACTACAAATTTTTACAGGGCAAGGATCGCAAGCGAGAGCAAGTGCGCCGGCTGAAAAACCCTAAGCCTCATGAAGTGTTTGCTGTGCTTTCTAGCTTGTTTCCTTTTGATTGTATGCTTCATGTTTTAGTATATTCCGGCTTGCATGCCGAGGTAGTCTAGGAGTGCTGTTGCACGTTGATGTTAGACCTTGCGGTCTTTCCGTTTTGGACTCTTTTGTTGTAAGGCCATAAGGCCGTGATGATACTCCTGTTTTAGTAGTGGATAACTTCTAGTTGTTTGGTATATTTCCGCTGTGTTTTATTCTGAGTTTTGAGATTGAGTAGTTAATATCATCTTTTAATGCCAAAGCTGTGACGTCTGTATGTTGTGCAGTTCCGACCGGACCCATATTATACGGTCATTACAGGGAGGTGTTACACCACCCAATCCACTATCTCGACGCCGCACCCCCGACTCGCGGTCCCCTGAAGCAAAATTATTCTGATTCGGACTCCGGGGGCCGCGAGTGGCGGGTGCGGCGCCGAGATGGTGGATTGCGTGGAAGCGGGCGAAGCTCGCTTCTATGCGGCCGAAGACCACCCGAAGCATCAACCACGGGCAAAACCCGTGCACAGGCGGGCGCCGCTTGTTGCGGCCACACACACACAGACACACTTTAATTTGAACATTCAATATCCCCATTTTACCCCTCCCCTCATTTAATTTGAATTTGGTGTTCAAAAAATTCAAATTAATTTGAACTTGATGGTTTAATTAGTCATTTTCCGTGTCATGCTGAAACTATCAGCCTGTTTTTCCACCCCCGATGTCTTGCAGCGTGCTTTCTTCCTTGCAGCTTGCAGATGGAGCCCTACCAAACCCCCGCATCTCTTCCTCAAACTTATCACAACCTTTCCTTCGTCGTGTTTCCTCTAGATCGATCACCCTCGTCTGGGGAAAAATGCCGAAGACGTGGTTCAGCTCCACATTCCCCTCTAACTTGAATAGGAAATCACTCTCTCTATCATTTGTTGTATGGATATAAGTGACAGGCACATGCCTCCACTCCTATGACTAATCGCGACAATACCCGGACAACGACAGTCTACGGGAGGTTCACCCCCACCCCCCCCCCCCCCCCCCCCCCCACACACACACACAATCTGCACCCATTTTTAGCACGAGTGGAGTGTCTGGGTAGACTGTGTGGAGCTTGGATGTGACCAACCATGGGTGTTGGGGGGGGAGAGGTGGCCGACCATGGCTGTTGGAGAGAGAGAGATGGAAGTGGCCGGCCATGGCTGTTGGAGAGAGAGAGATGGAGGTGGCCGGCTGTTTGGCGGAAAGCTCGCCGGGTGTTTTTTCTCTGTAATTTAACCTTTCCAATTGTGATCCTTGATGCATACAGAAGAGGCGATAAAAAAAGGCTTGATTACACTATTTACGACACGTGTCCCTAGTCAGGGAGAAGACCAAATGTGAATTAAATTAAATATATAGTCATGGCCGGCCACGGCCAAGGTGTGGGACCCGGATCCTCCATTTCAAATGAAATGTAGATGATTCATTTCATTTATAGTGGACAAGATTAGTCCAGAAAAAATCTAGTATATAAAATCCTTTGCATCACTTCTCTTCTTCCCACTTTTTCCATTTCACACCTTGGCTTCAGGATCATTTGTTTTTTGATTCAACGGGTTCTGCTTTTCCCATCCTTTTATAATTTTTTTATTCAAAAAATTCATGTCCACTAGATTTTTTCTGGACTAATCTTGTCCACTAAAAATGAAATGAATCCCCTCTATTTCATTTGAAATGGAGAGGATCCGGATCCCACACCTTGGTTGTGGCCGACCATGATTATATATTTAATTTAATTCACACGGGTCTTCTCCTTGGCTAGGGACACGTGTCGTAAATAGTGTAATCAAACCTTTTTTTATTGCCTCTTCTGTATGCATCAAGGATCACAATTGGAAAGATTAAATTACAGAGAAAAAACATCCGGCGAGTTTTCCGCCAAACAGCCGGCCACCTCCATCTCTCTTTCTCCAACAACCATGGCCGGCCACTTCCATTTCTCTCTCTCCAACAGCCATGGTCGGCCACCTCTCTCTCTCTCTCTCTACCCATGGCTGGTCACATCCAAGCTCCCGAGCTCCTCCCACCTCCAAGCAGCCATGGCCGGTCACCTCAAGATTACATTCTCAGAGATGCTCGACCGTCGGCTGGGGCCAGGGGGGGAGGGGGAGGCCGCCCGGGCCGCCCCCTTCCTCGGCCGCCGGCGCGGCCGAGGGGGCGGCCGCCCGGGCCGCCACCTTCCTCGGCCGACGGCGCGACCAAGGAAGCGGCCGCCCGAGCAACTCCTCCCCAGCAGCCCGAGCCACTCCTCCCTGGCCGCTCTCGACAGTCTTCCCATCGTCGACGAACTCGACGGTGAGTTCGCCGACCGCCCGTGGAGTCCCGCTCCCGTCGTCCGGTCGGTTGGAAATGTCCCCGGCCGTCCGATTTGCGTGTAACCACCCACTAACCACCGGGTTAGTGGGGGGATTTAATTAATAATTTTATGATTTATTTAAATGGCCTCAAAATAGCGAAATTAATATCCTAATATGCCCATTTAAACTATAATGAAAATAATCATGATGGTGGTTATGGTGTGCGGATAGCCGAGTAACCGCCATAGCCACCACCTGGAGCCTATAAAAGGAGTCACATGCCTCCTCATTTCTCACAATTTTCCTCCGAGTCTTCTTCTTCCTCAGATCGAAGCTCTTCCGAATTCCTCCTTCGAGCAAAACCCAAGCCGCACTCGAGTCGCACTCGAGCCGCACCCGAGCCAAGCTGAAGCCACCCGACGAAGCACAATCTCTCAATTTCCAAGTGGCCCCTACAACCGCAAGTCCAGGCACCTCGCTCCACGTTCAGAATCTGCAAGGCGTTAAGCGAAGACTACCAACACAAAGTGCAATTTGTAACATCTCCCGGCGCGACGGTCTGTCGTCCGCAGTGTGCCAAGTGTTCTCTCACCCCAAAGCTGTAATGAGAGGTGATATGTCACCCTCGACTTCTTAAACTAGCTGTAACAAACAGGAAATAGTGGACTTTGAGCGGCACAGATCCGGTCACGTGATTTTTTACCCAGTTGAGGGATTTTTCGACGTTAAAACTGCGTGTGTACAATCAACATACTTTATTGACTGTGTGCGCGCTCGACCGTCCTGAGAGCTAAGACGATCCAAGTTATTCCGGTCCGGTCGAGACGTCGAGTTAGACCTCAATAATTTGACGCTGTCTGTGAGAAACGAGTACCCAACATCCTCAGAAGGCAGTACCCTCAATACATCGGTACTTATGACTAGAGACTATGACAGGAGAAATTACCCGCACTGTAGAAGGGGTAACCCTTGGGGGGTACGTCGGTCCAGTCCCCCTCACTTGTCTGTCAACATGCTTGAGGCAGAACCCCCTGCGTGGATATTCAAGGCCGCAAAGCCCGTTCTGCCAGAGAACCTGAAGCTCAAAATTACTTTAACTGCCCTGAAGTAGCGGACCTCGATGAAGGGCTAACACGTGAAGAAGTTCTCAGCTTAATTTCAGAAGTGCACGGGCGAGCCAAGCGAAGTGCTGTTTCGGCCAGCCGTCCCTCCATCATTGCTCGCCATTTGCACCTGAGGTCTTGACACATCCAATCCCCTATGGTTTCAGGCTCCCAAAGATCGAGACGTACGATGGTGCAAATGATCCGTCAGAGCATGTCAGATACTTCACAATCATGATGCAACTTTGCAATGCCCCAGATCAACTATTGTGTCAAACTTTCCCGACAACTTTGAAAGAGCAAGCTCGCACATGGTTCATGTCCTTGAAGCTAGGAGAAATCAAGGATTTTGCAAAACTAACACAACAATTCACGGATCAGTTCATCGCCAACCATCTGATATTCAATGATCCTTCCCACCTGTCCGGTATCCGTCAAAAATGAAGGAAAAGCCTTTGCCACGACCAAGTCACCCCAGTACAAGGAGTATGATATAGAAAAGGAATTCACGAGCACCAGTAGCTCCCCAACTTCGGCAACACTAACCCGGGGCGCGCAAAATCGCCACCTCGACGTTTAACAACACAATGGGAACATCGGAAACACAACGAATGATAGATCTCGAAAGAGGAAACAAGAAAACAAGTCACACCAGCCGCTTAAAAGGAGCTGCAAGCAAGGCGCAAACACATGCCAAATGAAGAAGTCACGCCGACACCAAGAGCTCACGCCACTTAATGCCTCTCATGACAAGATTTTCCAAGCGATTCGTAATCACCCAACATTGCACAAGCCTAGGTCGCTTGCCCGAGCTCGAGGAAATTCATCAAAATATTGCCAATATCACCAGGGGTCTGGATACAACACTGATGAATGCAATCATCTCAAGGAAGAAATTCAGTGACTAGCCAGCCTAGGGGCATTCGACCAATTCCTAGCAAAGGAAAAACAGCCTCATGGTCAGGACACGAGAAGCATAACCATCAGCATCGGCAAGCCACCGATCAAACTAAACCAAATCTTGATAGATGAAGGGATTACATCAAATGTACTATTCTTATGAACACTACTTCAAATCAAACTGACCGCTGGCAGCCTCAAGCTAGGATCAGCTAATGCGCGTATCCCGGGGGGAACTTTAGTACCAGTCATAGACACCATCGTCCTTCCCGTCACTCTTGGAGAGGAGCCCGAGCAAGCCACCTATGACGTGGAGTTTCTTGTCATCCAGGCTGACTGTGATTACACCGCGATACTTCAACAATCGCTTTTGGACGTCTTCCAAACCCGCTCCCGCCGCTTTTTTCCCTGAACTATAAACTTCTACTTGCAGTTTTTCACTCTGTCATGGTTCCCCAACTAATTACTGTAGAAGCCACAAGCTCGAACTTGTGTGAACTATTTTTTATATGGAGTATTGTGTTTCCTTTCAACAGTGTTCGACTAGTTTCCGGTAAGACTAAGCCGCGAGCGATCTTCGTGCAAAAGATAAGACTAAGTCGCGAGCGATCCTCGTGCAAAAGGGAAGACTAAGCCGCGAGCGATCCTCGTGCTAAAGGTAAGGCTGCGCATACGGTTTGAATACAAAAGCTATTCACCGAACCTGTCTTTCTACCCTAGAATGCCGTCAGGGCCTATCAGGGCCTGCCCCCCTCACAATCAAGCCGCAAGAGATCATCGTGTAAAAGGTAAGACTGTGCATGCAGTTTGAATACAAAAGCTATTCCCTGAACCTGCCTTTCTACACCAGGACGTTGTCAGGGCCTGCCCCCTCATGGCCAAGCCGCGAGCGATGCCCATGCAAAAGGTAAGACTGTACATGCGGTTTGAATACAAAAGCTATTCACCGAACCTGCCTTTCTATGTCAGGATATCGTCAGGTCCGCGAGCGATCATTGCGCAAACTAGGTTACTAACCAGCTTCAGACGCAATTACAGCCCGCACAATGCAACACCACAAGTCAAACATCACTCATGCAAAAAGAAGAAAAGGAGCACAATCATCACAACAACATGCAAGTACATACGCAAATACGCCAATTAAGAACCGTCAAATAATAAAGACGATATACAAGACACTGGACTAGAAAAGCAAAAGATTCAAAAACACTAATACAAGGAGATAACCGCTACATATCAGCCGCGTCAACATCAGAACTCCCGTCGCCGGGGATATCATCAAAGCGAAGGTTGGATACGTTTCATCCCAAGCTCCTGCCAACAAGACGAAAAGCCTTTGAGACTCTACGCCTGAGGGCCAGCTCTCGAACGTCTTCCATCTGAGGCTCCACCTCCTTGCTCCAGATCTTATCACGAACTTCCTCTCTAATCAAGCAACGATCCCGCATGTACTCCAAAGACTCCATGTACTACGCGAGTCTAGCAGCCTTCAACTCTGACATACGGCTATAAGAAGATAACGCCTCCACGTGTGCCTTCGCCGCACAAAGCTCTGTCTCTAAACAAGAAGTCTTCTCTTGAGCGCGCTCCAGCTTTTGGATAGTTCTTTCCACCAGAGATTTCTCCACCTCCAAAGATGCTCGAGTCTTCTCCAACCTCCGCCTTCAGTTTCGATCCAATCTGGCGAAATCGAGAAATGTCCCGGTCATGATCATCCCTCAGAAAGACAAGGGAGTCCGCCGCCGCTCGAAACTTCTCATGAAGGGCCAGATACCCGTCCATCAAACTCACGTAATGATTATTCTAGGTAACGATAATTTGAACTTGAGCCTCAATCTTCAAAAATAAAGGACAAAGAAAAGTCATCATAACACAACAATAAAGAAGAGCAAAGAATAATCAAACATGCTTACCACTTCATTCATCGCCTTCAAAGAGAAAGATAGCCTCAGAGCCGTCGTCTCCGCAGGGGAAGCCCGGGGGGCTGATGATCCAAGCACCTGTACCTCGGGAGGAGAACCGCCACGACCACCAGAAGGAGTGTCGCCACCCAGAGAAGACGAACATGGTGCCACACTATCGCCACCTCGAGAAACTATAATAGCTTTCCGTTTTCGACCACAATCCAAAGGTGTTTCAGCAGTCCGCCTAAAGTATGAAAAAATGTCACACCGTAACAAACACTTCTCTTTCACAAACGAAAAAATACTGAACAGATGGTTCGCCAACTCGCGAGGCTCTAAAAATCCAAGCACTGGAGAAAAATCCCGCCCTCTCCCCTTTTGACGACGACAACGATCGGGCAATGCGTTCCACAGCTCCGGCAAGCCCTAAGAGTTTCTGACATAACCAAATAAAGTATTTCCATGACGGCGGTTTGTCCGAATCTCAAAATCAAGGCAACTCTTATTACTATGAATCTCCACACGCTCACCGCCATCAGAGCGAACATTACACCAATCTCGGAAGTAGTTCAAAGAAAGTTTCCCGCCATGTTTGCGAAAGAAGACAACAATTCCCATGAGACGTACTACCCCCAAGGGAGTAAACTGGGAAATCGACACGCCGCAAAACTTCAGAATCTCGATCACTTCCTCGCATGGGGGAAACCAGAATCCCGATCTCAAAGTGGTCTCGCAGATTGTCAACCAGCCACGAGGGGGATTTTTGACTCTCTCCTCAACACGCGGTATCTTCACGTCAAGGTCGGCAGGCAGACCGAACCTTCTCCTCCAAATTGCAACTTGATCGTCGATAAGGGAGGAGTGAAGACGCATCGAACTCGCAGTACGCTTCGAGCCTAGTCACAAACAATTTAAAATAAAAAGTCTGCTAATCAAAAGTCATTCACTCTCATCAAGCACATAAAGGTGCGTCGCCCAATAAAATTAAAACTGTACAATGCACCCAAGCACGTACGCACACCGGACACGCAGTCATGCAAGGGCCCGCGCGCAGTCAGAAGTGCGCACAATAAAACGCGCGCGCGCCCTGGCACACACGCACCTACGCATCATGCCCCTCGCACGCGCCCACGCATGGCCACACGCGCGTGAGCGCGGGCGGCCCGGGGCGCGTGCGGGCGGCCCGGGGCGCGCGCGCCCGGCCGGACCCGCACACACCTGCGCGAGCGTGCCAGCACGCGCGCTTGCTCTTGCACGACCAAGGCCGCGCGCGCCCATGCGCGACCCCGCACACGCATCTGCACACCCCTTCGCGACCGCGGGTACGCCGGCTTCCTTTCCTGGGCACGTTCCTCGCCTCTCCTGCACCATAATATATTCTAACATTTTTACCCGAGTTTGCAGGGCGCCACTACTCGCCATCTCAAGTCCATCACCGTTCGCCATCGTTGCCGCCATAAAAGATGAGCAAAAAAAGATCCTTGTCTTTCTTCGTCTGAAGCGGTCTCCTCCAACAAGGATATGAGGGACAATTGTTGGGAATGCGACTCATTTTATAACATTAGGTGTGCACATAACCACACACCCATGATCTACACCTCAAAAGAAGTGAGATCATGGGATTGACCACGCGCGATCACCGCGCCCGATCCCCCGTGCACCGATCCCATCATGCATAGTGGACAAGCAGCCGCGAGCCCCACCTCGAGCCCCACCTCGCCGATGGAGGGAGGCCGACCTCCTACCCGGATGTCGGACACCCACCCCCTCGCATCGCGCCAGCCCTGGCTGCGGCCGCCCACTCCGCATCTCCATCGGTCGTCGGCTAGGGCCGGGGGGGGGGGGGAGTCGCCTGGGCCGCCCTCTCCCTCGGCTGACGGCGTCGACAAGGGGGCGGCCGCCCGGGCCGCTCCCTCCCTCGGCCGACGGCGCCGCCGAGGGGGCGACCTCCCCCTCCCTCGGTCGCCGGCGCGACCGAGGGGGCGGCCCGCCCGGGCCGCCACCTCCCTCGGCCGACGGCGCGGCCAAGGGAGCAGCCTCCCGAGCCACTCCTCCCCGACCACCGTCTGCAGTCTTCCCCTCGCTGGCGAGCACGACGGCGAGTTCGCTGGCCGGCCGCGGAGTCCCGCTCCCGTCGTCCGATCAGTTGGAAATGTTCCTGGCCGTCCGATTTGCGTGTAACCACCCACAAACCACCAGGTTAGTGGGAGGATTTAATTAAAAATTTTATAATTTATTTAAATGGTCTCAAAATAGCGAAATTAATATCCTAATATGTGCATTTAAACTATAATGAATTTAATCATGATGATGGTTATGGTGTGCGGATAGCTGCGTAATCACCATAACCACCACCTGAAGCCTATAAAATGAGCCCCAGGGCTTCTCATTTCTCACATTTTCCTCCGAGTTTTCTTCTTCCTCAGGTCGAAGCTCTGCCGAATTCCTTCTACGAGCAACACCTGAGCTGCACCCGAGCCACGTACGAGCCAAGCTGAAGCCACTCGACGAAGCCCAAACTCTCAATTTCCAAGTGGCCCCTGCAGCCGCAAGTCCAGGCGCTCCGCTCCACGTTCAGAATCGGCAAGGCGTTAAGCGAAGACCCCCAACACAAAGTGCAATTTGTAACAACTCCCGACGCGACAATGTGTCGTTCGTCATGTGTCAAGTGTTCTCTCACCCCAAAGCTGCAACGAGGTGACATGTCACTCTCGGCTTCTCAAACAAGTTGTAACAATCAGGACATAGTGAACTTTGACTGCACAGATCCAGCCACGTGGTTTTTTACCCAGTTAAGAGGTTTTTCTACGTTAAAACTGCGTGTGTACAATCGACTTACTTTATTGACTGTGTGCGTGCTCGACCGTCCCGAGAGCTAAGACGGTCCAGGTTATTCCGGTCCGACCGGGACGTCGAGTTAGACCGCAACACACACACACACGGGCCATCGGCCTGGGAGGCATTTGTCGTGGGTGCGACATATCTCGTGGGTGCGACATATGTCATGGGGTCGACATGTCTTGGGGGCGACATTTGTCTTGGGGGCGGCATTTGTCGTGGGGGCGACATTTATCGTGGGAGAGTCATTTGTCGTGGAGGCGACATTTGTTGTAGGGGAGTCATTTGTCGTGGGGGAGATATTTGTCGTGGGGGCGACATTGATTGTGGGTGCGACATTGGTCGTGGGTGCGACATTTGTCATAGCGGCGATATTTGTCGTCGGCGGTGACATTTATCGTGGGGGTGTCATTTGTCGTGGGCGTGGCATTTGTCGTGCGTGCAGTATTTGTCGTGAGTGCGACATTTATGGTGGGTGCGACATTGATCGTGGGTGCAACATTTGTGGTGAGGGCGACATTAGTCGTGGGAGCGGCAATTGTCGTGGGAGCGGCATTTTCCGTTGACGGTGAGAAATTTTGTGGGCAGAAAATAATAATATTGGAGAGAAAACACATTATCCAGAAATGTTGAAACACATGCAAACTTACCTACATCTAAAAACATAAATGCACTGCAAACTTACCTTTATTGTGAGTTGTCTGAATGATCAGTCACTGCTATGTTGAAACCCTTTTATTGAAGTTATTGTGCTCCTTCATCTGTTGCACAGAAGAAAGAACAAATATGATCAAAATGCTAATCAAGGTGCAGAGAAAGCAGTATTTAC
The DNA here is from genome assembly GCA_039513925.1 of Platanthera zijinensis. Classification (NCBI taxonomy): domain Eukaryota; kingdom Viridiplantae; phylum Streptophyta; class Magnoliopsida; order Asparagales; family Orchidaceae; genus Platanthera; species Platanthera zijinensis. The sequence continues at coordinate 158,892,088 of CM077089.1, read as the reverse complement.
TTAAATTAACCTTGAAATAATCTTATAAAGCATCAAGTATTCATCAACGTCCAAAACATTCACTTAAAACATGTGTACTTATAATAAAGAAGTTTACTTACACCATTTACTTGTCCAACATTACTGTGCAGGTTAAGCCAACACAAAAATGTAAAACATAATCTGAATAGAAAACCCATCACCATGCAATTTTCAATTATTTAAAACCGAGTAAAATATAAACAATTCATGAAAATATTAAAGTAGTCACCAATGTTTTGAACAACGGTTTTAAAATTATCATATCCTGCCAATATTTTGAACAACGGTTATAAAATTATCTATTGAGTTCGCAAACTGAGCCTATTGATAGCATGCATGTTTGGTATCATAATTATAAGAAATCATGTTGCTTGAGATACGAGCATGTATACACCGAAAGTGAGAGAATGCAATAAATAAATTTCATACCAGAGCAAAAGCAGTGAACGTTGATGGTGTAGCAGTGAACGTCGATGACCTAGCTAGCAATTTGACGATTTTTGCAATGCAATATCTGTTTTGGTAAACAGTTTTCAAATGTTGTGCAATCCTAGAAAATCAGAAACTAAATAGAATCATTCAATCTTGTTGAGATAAGAAACTCAAATCTTCCGGTCTCCTTCCAACAATAATGATACTTGCACAGATTGCCTGAGAAAACTCTCCCAAGGCCATCTTCAATGCCCTAAACATAGTAGAGGAAAAGCGTCTAAGTTGTCACTCTTCATCGCCTCAAATAATTCAAAGTTCTTTATAAGCAATAAGAAAGGTCTCTATAAACAATGAACATGCACGCAGATAGGAAATCATTATGTTTTGAATGATCAAAGTTAAATGCGTTCATGATCCAAAAATCGTACTCTATACTAATTTAAAAGGAAATGTCATGGTATCAAAATTGTGTAAATTTTGTGAGGTGCACGGCAACCGAATAGTTGCTGAGATGTGAAATGATACAAAATAAAGTAGGCGGCGAATGGATTAAAAAAAGTAGAGGTGACGCGGTGTTGTAAATTGGACGGTGATGAGTATAATGGACAAACAAGATCTATTATGTCTCGCATGATTTACACATTTTGTATACCATGTATTTTCAGCTCAGATGACTCCATGCTTTTTCAAAGATGGAGAGCTATTAGTGTAAGATCATGGTAAAAAATTCAATACCACAGTGAATACACAAGAAAAATAAAAAAAAATCACATGCGGGAAATCGTTTTAGAACCAAATGGAGGCCTCAATGAATACCATAAATTCAAACAACTTCAAGGTAAACTTTAAGTTCCAATGGCTTGATAAATTGAATCTGATTAGTAAAGTTAGAATAATAATTACGTAAATATTATCCTAATATAAAATTCAAAATTTAGAGAACTGGAAATATCATCATTAATAATGGAAGTGCAAACCTTTGCTTATTATTGGAAGGAGACCGGAAGTGCAAGCCTTGTGAGGAGGTAGCACGCAAAGCATCGGTTCGGAAATGCAAACCTTTGATTGAGTTATTGACGAACTTCGGAAAGAGAGGAGCTGCGTTGGTCGCGGATGGAGATTTCCTAGATGAGGAGGAAGAACATTCGCTGGAGGAGAGGAGCCAGTTCACTCAACACCAGTTGTCAAGGAAGGATGCTAGAAAGACAGAAATTTATCTAAGTCCATAGGCATTGAGTGAAGGCAGTTCACTCAACGCCATATAACAAGAGGCGTCGAGTAAAGCTTTGACAGTCAAAATTTCAGCATTGGTAAGGAAAAAATTCGGCTAAGTTCAGAAGCGTTGAGTGAGGACAACACACTCAACGCCTGAAGAAAGAAGCATTGAGTTAAGCTCATGCAGTAAGCATTTGAAGATAAAATCAAGATAATGGGGCAATAAATGACATGATTTTATTTCATAAGACATTGATTACAAAATACAATGTATCTCTATAAAACTTGAGATTGAGGCTATGAAAAATGTAAACTCTTTTTGATTTCACCGGTCCTTCTACCAAGAACCGGGCGGCTATAGCGTATCTCTCCATAGATCTTGATACTAGCCTCCCCTAAATCTCACCATGATCTAGTCGCTGCATACAAGGCGACAAAATTCCCTAAGTCACACAAGGACTTAGACGTCACGCACAAGGCAGCGATTTCCTCCTAAGCCACACACGGACCTAAATGTCACGCACAAGACGGCGATTTCTATACTGATTACAAATATGATAAGATAAGTTACAAAATAGAAATTTAGAATAAAAACTTGCTCAAAATAAAGCTCTGAAGACGATGTCGAATCCTTGCAAAGATTGCCTAAGATGTTGCGCACAAACCGTCTTTTCTTCGCTCTTGATCGTTCTTGGGAAAGTGGGAGTTTTTTTAAGGTTGAAGCTCTCTAGATGGAATGCACGGGAAATAATACTCCAGGTAATGAAATTCATCTTCTCCATAGAAGAATTCAGCCTTTTTATATTTTTGAGATATCGCTCGACGATAGTGACTATCGCCCTACAACGATATCATCTCTGGTTGCCACATGTCCCATAATTCCGAGATTTTTGCGGGATGATTTAATCATGGGTCTAACGTCGGCGATATCTGATATCGCCTGGCGAACCTCCAAATAGTGGTTTGGTGGCTGGATCGTGTGGGACATGGCCTTTGTCACGCTGATGTCATTTTTGATATCGCCTGGCGATAGTGGCTATCGCCTTCGATATCTCATTTTCTCTTTTGACGTCCAAACCTTTTCAAGAGTGTAGATGACTTCGTTCTCATTCCGGAATGGGGTGGCACGTACGTTCCCTAACTCCTCCCGGATTGAAAGTTATGGCCGTTTGAAGTTTAGTACACAAAACTAGTTTTTTTGTTTTTTTCTAAAGTTTACACACCCTTGCATCATTCCCATGACTGAAGACTTGTCTCCTCATTCAACCTGTACAACCTGCGCACTATAAACACAAAAAAGAGTAGATCAAACACATCACTGTATTGGTTATGCTCAAACCAAGAGATGCGAAACACATGCTTCAACAATCTCCCCCTTTTGATAATAACAAATACTTATATGAGAAATTATTGAGTTTAAGAAAAATTGTGTTTATAGATAAGTGCGACAAAAGATATACATGAAGATATACATGAATAACAAGTTTATATCGTGATAGCTTGAAAGCACGAGTATATACTTTTCCTATATGAAGGCCCCCTTACATAAGTGTTTCCTATATATTTTACTCCTCATAAATATCTATTCCACTAAATTTCTCAGTTTATTCTCCCCCTTTTGTTATTAGCAAAAGTGAGTAGGGATGAATATATAGCTTTTAAGATTGATTAGAGATAACTTATAAGAAAAATAGTCATGGTCGAGCAACAAATGAAGAATAATGCACCTCCTATATGATTACTCCCCTTACATGGATGCTTACTATGAATTTTTAATGTACTTCCTCTAAATAATTAGATTTATGCAATTCATTCTTCTCTTTGATAGTATCAAAAGAGAGTATTAGGTGAGTGTATGCAATAATAATTAAAGTGCTCTATGTTAAAAAAATGTAATATATAGCTTATTAAATACCACTTGTTAAAAATTAGCATGATGAAGCATAATGTAGTAAGCAACATAGATGAAATGATAGAGTAAGCATTTTTATTTCAAGATACCACTTGTTAAAAAAATCATGAATAAGTGCAAGTAATAATCACATCAGAAAGTATAATAAGCATTCTTAAAAATAAATATCTTTTTAGAAAGTAAGAGCATATAAAAGATAATGAGTTTTAAAACTAAAAAGTTGATGTTTGAGTTAAAGTTTCAAGAGATGCTATTCTATTGAGATATAACTGCAAGTAAGATTTGAAAATATCAATACAAATCTATAATGTAATAAAATTTGTTTTTAAGTAAACAAAAACATTGAAGTGGTCATACTTTGCTATCTAATGCATTTACTTAAATTTGTAGAGAATTGTGTAGATATACATTAAGATCCAATTCTCATGAGTTGAAATTTTATATATGATAATAATGTGTACAAAAGTGATTTGATAAAGTATACAAATGTATTAATTAAAACGAATGACTTATATAATGAAATAACACAACATTAAAATACACAAAAAAATTACTTCCAATATATTTCAATGTACATACATAAAAAGTACAACTACCAAGATACTTCACATACACAATGCTCATTAAGACTTATCAGGGAGCGAACTAGTGCTTGGGGGATCACTTTTATTTTTTAAAACTTTTTTTTTTGTGATTCAGTGTACTAAGAGAAGTGGTGAATATTTTTATTTGCTACAAGAAACTTTACAATCCTTTCCAAGGTGCTCAATCTCACAATGATCATTAAGACTTATCAAAAGAATGAGTAGTGTTTGGTGGAGTATTCCTTATCATTTATTATATACTTTTTATGCTTGTGACCAAAGACTACGAAATCACTTGTTTTGCAAATAATATCATTTTAAAAAAATTTTAAACCACTTTTCACTAATGAATAAGTGCATGAAAAATAAAGAATTGAAATAAACAATTCGATGTAGTGTAGGTAATCTATCTAAGCATTTTAATTATTATGTTATTACACTACACAATCATGCAAGTATAAAATTAAAAATACATGTAGGTTATCAAAATAAGTGAGTGTCAAGTCATTATCAAACACAAAATATTACTCATACTTAGAGGCATGCTAAACAATTCTAAACATGTTTTCTACAATCAATTTCATTGCACATAATAAGATAATATTCAAGACATGACATAATCAAAATAATGTTTTAAGAAACGTGAAAATTAAATTAAATATTGTATTTAATCTTTAATTGATATAATTAATCATCCTTGACAATGACAATGAATAACAAGCAGTTTTTATAATTTTTATTTTTTAAATAAAATACAAAATAATAAATACACAAAATAATAATGAAAAAAAACATATTTTTGTTCTTTTGGATTCATTTTATATTTTTGTATTTAATTTTCAAATATTTTTAAGACAAATAGTTTTCTAAAAAATATAGAAGTATATTAATAATGCGTCAGTATTATGACCTTCTATGCAAAAAAATATAAAAAGAAAGACTAAATAACAATTTTATGATACTGCCAGCATTAGTACTAACGCGTGCGCTAGCCACAGAAATATATTATATTACATAGAAAACATGATATTTTAAAAAAAATTCATTCTAATTTATCTTGATTCATGTTTTTTAATATAAGCGACACCAAGTGTCGCAAAGAATTTTGAATAATAATGAAAATATTGCGGATATAGTTTTTGGCATATGGTGTAAAAAAGTTATTTTTCAAAATACTTACGTTTTTAAAATCATGAATGCCCAAATTGTGTATAGTATGAAAAGCACAAGATGACATGTTCGTATAAAAGATATAATATGCATGCCATTAATAAAAGTATATTTTATAATAATGTTCATGCAGTGATAGTGATGTAGTATGCCATAAATTAAAAATACCCAAACTATATGTCTATACCCTAGCCCCGTACTAAGTGATGGATGAGCATAAGGAGTTGCATGCATGTCGTAGGTTGAGGTGTTAATCTTATATGCATACAAAAGACGACTCTCAACCTAACACTCTTTCCCTATAGTGCCTCGCCAGACCCCACTAGAACTCTCTCCGATTAAGGACAAGACATGACTTAGAGGTTATGTCTCTAATGCACACAATTCTATGCCCTCGCTAATGTGAGACACAAACTAGTTGTAAATAATCATGAATATACTAAGCGTTTAAGTCTAATGATGAATTCATAAGTTATGACTTTTATATAAGAATGATTTTTAATTATAATTTATTTTAAAGTCACATAGTTATTATGAATTTAACTTTTATTCTTTCAATTTTTAATTTTTTTTAAATGATTAATTCTAAGGTCTAGATAAAAGTAAGATGCATGCAAATAATGTAAACAATAGTTAAACATATCAATACACCAAACATTATATCAATATTCAAACATATGATTCATAATTCCTAAGTGTGGTAGAATATTAGTTTAATTGTAAAAGATCATTTTGGTGTATGTGATATTCAAATTTATCAATTTTAATTTATTATGTTGAATTCTTTAAATATGAATATATCTTTGTGATATTTGAATTATTTTGCAATTATTTTGTTTTATTTTTAGAAATTACCCAATATATATATAAAATATCTAATAGTAGAAGAAAATGATACTTAATCATAGTAAAATATTTTTTTTCAAAAATTATCACTTATAATTGTTATATTTTTCAAAGAATAAATTGTTTAATATATAATAATTTTTTTAACCCAATTAAATTCTTTTTTAAAAATAATTTAATTAATCTTGAGAATATCACTTAAGAGATTTAATATTCAATTTATAATGATATTATAAGACAATAATACGCATTGAATTTAATAAGTATGGATGCTAGAAAATAAGATTGATAAGCCACTTGAAATTTGAAAATAGTATGACTTATTATTCAATTAAATTCAATTTGATTTATTAGAGAATTTAGGCTTAATATGTGAAAGTCATATATCATAAAATCTATAAAGTGACCATAATATTTTTTGGCTTAAAGGAAAAATTTGAAAATAAACAAAACAAAAAAATAAAAATAAAATAAAAATAAAATAGATATTAAGTATATCATGAAGTAGAGTTTTGTGTATTTCATTTTGATTTGATTCTACTTCACACATTTGATTGGATATTAATGAATAAGTGATTTAGAAATCCAAAAAGGATCAAGTGTGATGGTTTCTTTGGATACCCAAATATAACATGTTGGCTTATGGGGAGACACGTATGAATTGGCCCTTTCAAGTATAGTTGATGCGTCATTTTTAATTTTGGGCCTCCATTCATACTTTGATTTAATTTTGTTTTTATGTTTCAAATTTCCGTATTGATTATTTAAAGTCTTCATCCGATAATGTTTGTTTGAAAAATAATGTATTGAAGATTTTAAAATGTTGACATTGTTTTCCAAGTTAAAATTAGATTGTTTAACATAAAGATCCTTGAAATATTGATTTTTTGAAAATTTGTGTTCATTTAATTTTATATTGGAAGTGGATTGATTTTATAAATGCATATGATAATTAAGTTTTAGAATTATATTTACAAGTATTTGTTGTATTTCACTCCCATTATCAGAACTTAACATGTTTTTATGATTAAGTATTTTAATAGATGTTTGTTTTATGAATCTTGAAATACTAGTAGATGACTTATATAAATTTGTAGATAAACTAGATATAAGAGACTTAAAATTATCTAAAAATTCTTGCACAAGTAATTTTATAGATTCTAGTTTATGAGATATAACATTAATTTCAATTAACAGTTTTTCATTACATTCTTTTGAAATTAAAAGCTTTTTTTCATAAACCTTGAGTTCTTTTTTAAAAGAATTACAATCAAAATAAAATGTAGCATTTTCAAATAAAGAGCAAGAAGAAGAACAAGACACATCAATATGAGATTTTACTTTAGCGTTTGATTTTAAAGTTTTATTTTCTAAACGTAATTTGGAATTAGTATTTTTTAATTTCTTAATTCTACGTTTTGCAATTTCAAGCATGTGATATGTAGAAATAAAATCTGTAATAAAAGGAGAAGAATTAGATTTTCTTACAACATTTTTGGATGCGGCATGATTTTAACATATAGTTCATTTGACATCTTCATCGTTTTCTTCCATAGATGAGATTTCATTTCCTCTTTTGCACGATGTGTTTTCATCTTTTAATCCATTTGATGTGCACTCAAGGGATCCTTCAATGGATGAACTTTCTTTAATACTTATGCAAGCATTCATATACTTCATGTCTTTTACTTATTTTGTTCCCGTGAATGGAGAATCATAAGTTTCTTCAAAAATTTCCAAACTTCATAACTAGTAGCAAATATATATATTTGTTTAAAAATATTTTGGTATAGTGCACAAAATAAACTATTTAAGGATTTAGCATTTAAGACCATTTCATTTCTATTTAACATATTTGAGGGCTTTTCAATAGTAATATTCCAAACTTTTTCATCGTAAGATTTAAGAAAATTTTTCATTAAAATTTTCCATCCTTTATAGTTTTCACCCATAAATAATGGTGGTACTAAAATTTTTCATTTAATAAAATCGCCTCTAGTGGTTGCGAGATAATGAAACGTTATTATTCTCGGTTGTGAAGCCGTTTTGGAATAACCTCCTCTGATACCACGTGCTGGATCTTACGACGCCCTTAGAGGAGGGTTGAATAAGGGTTTTATGGAATTTTAATTCTTACATAAAAATATCAGAGTTAATTAATGAAGTTATGAAATATTTTATAAGAAATTATATTTTTCTTTATATTTAAACAAAAATATTATATTAAAGATTACTTTTTAGGAAATTGTAGAATTCAATATTACTTTACTACTGTTAGCGATATCACTATTTAAAATATTTTATGATATGAAAATAAAATCAAGATAATGAGGTAATAAATGACATGATTTTATTTTATAAAAAATTGATTACAAAATACAATATATCTCTATATATAAAGCTAGAGATTGAGGCTATGAAAAATATAAACTCCTTTTTCTTTCACCGGTCCTTCTACCAAGAACCGGCCGGTTATAACGTATCTCTCTCTAGATCTTGCTACTAGCCTCCCCTAGATCTCACCACGATCTAGTCGCTGCACACAAGGCGACGAAAACTCCCTAAGTCACACAAGAACCTAGACGCCACGCACAAGGCGTTGATTTCCTCCTAAGCCACACACGGACCTAAATGCCACGCACAAGGTGGCGATTTCTCTACCGATTAAAAATATGATAAGATAAATTACAAAATAAAAATTCAGAATAAAAACTCCCTCAAAATGAAGCTCTGAAGACGATGTTGAATCCTTGCAAAGATTGTCTAAGATGCTGTGCACGAACCGTCTCTTCTTTGCTCTTGAACGTTCTTGGGTAAGTGAGAGTTTTTGAAGGCTGGAGCTCTCTGGATGGAATGCACGGAAAATAATATTCCAGGTACTGAAATTCATCTTCTCCACAGAAGAATTCAACCTTTTTATATTTTGAGATATCACCTGGCGATTATGGCTATCGCCCTACATCGATATCATCTTTGACTGCCACGTGTCCCATAAATCTGAGGTTTTCGAGGGATGATTCAATCATGGGGCTATCGCCGGTGATATCCTATATCGCCTGGCGATACCTCCAAATAGTAGTTTGGTGGCTGGTTCGTGTGGAACATGGCCTTCGTCACGCTGACGTCATTTTCGATATCGCCTGGCGATAGTGGCTATCGCTAACGATATCTCCTTTTCTCTTTTGCAGTCCAAACTTGTTCCAGGGTGTAGATTACTTCGTTCTCATTCCAGAATTGGGTGGCACGTTCCGTAACTCCTCCCGGATTGAAAGTTATGACCGTTTGAAGTTTAGCACACAAAATTCGTCCTTTTGTTTTTTTCTAAAGTTTACACACTCTTGTATCATGCCCATGACTGATGACTTGTCTCCTCATTCAACCTGTACAACCTGCACACTATAAACACACAAAATAGTAGATCAAATACATCACTGTATTTGTTATTTTCAAACCAAGAGATGCAGAACGCATGCTCCAACATTTTATTCCTCTGCATTTATCATTTTGGATTCCTTCGGCCGCAACTCTTGTTCCTTTCTCAACTATTGAAGTTAAGTTCCAACTTCGGATTATAGAAGAATATCTATACCGTATTAAAAAGAAAAGTCTTTGTTGCATGGGGGAGAAATTAGGGGACTCGGGGCAGCCCGCGCGTGAACGATAAATTTTAGAGCAAATTTTAGGCATATGCCCGCATGACTACAATGCCGTGAGGGGAGGATGGTGTCGTGCACTCGCACATCAATAATTGTGTGTTTGATTTGATGTGCGAGTGCACGACACTGATCGTGCCCCGCACGACACTGATCGTGCCCCGCACGACATTGTAGCCGTGCGGGAAGTGTACCTAAAATTTAGTATAAATATTAACTTTTTTTATCTTTTCATAATGTGAAGTCAAAATATACAAGATAGAATCTTCTTTTTTTGACCAATATTATAAAAAAAATTATGCAAGTTATAGAAACAAAACAACACAAAGAAATTGGCTTTTTGGCAAATTGCACCCTCGAAATATTGGTTTTTGGCAAAATGCATCCCGAAAGTTTAAAATTGGCAAAATGCACCCCTAAAATGGTTTTTTTGGCAATGTGCACCATATAGTATACATTTTGACCATTTTATTTTTTTCCTATTAAGGGTGCACTTTGCAAAAAAACCATTTTGGGGGGTGCATTTTGCCAATTTTAAACTTTTATGGTGCATTTTGCCAAAAGCCGATATTTCGAGGGTGCACGTTGCAAAAAACCCTAGATTATAGATTAACAAGATGCTATTGCATTGACACATGCTCTCAAAAAGAGTGAAATAATTATTTCAGATGTAATGTATCAACGACATCTTTTTCAATGTAAACAATCAAACAATCATTCGCTCGTTAATTTTTGATTCTATTTCATAAATGATTCTTTAAATTAAATATTTTAACTAATTTTTTTATTTAAATAATGTTTTAATAAAATTATCAAATTAATAATTTAACAAAAAAAAAGCAAGGCTTGAATCTAAAATCACGAGTTTTCAAGAAACACTATTTATGAACCGCGCCAAATAAATTTTATAATTTTTTTAAAATAACTTTATAAATGTATATACGAGTGATAGTGCATGGATTGTATGTGTGACATTAGTAGTACTGTTATATACTTCACATTGTCTACAAGTGACATAGATAATCACGTGTATTGTAGCGCAAATCTCTATTATATGATCTATTGATGATGTGAATGAAAGAAGCGGGAAAAATACACCCAATGACTTGGTGATAAAGATTTGACTTTATTAGCTTAAAGCTTCGTTTGGCAGAGCGTTGGTGGTCATGAACACGGTGATTGTGAACTGTTGTTCTTGAACGCCCGACCTCACTTTATGAACTTCATTCGTTTTTATGTTCAAAATTAATTTTATTTTCTTTGTGGCGGTCATAATCAGTATCCTGTCAGACATGCATTCTATGATGGTGATGTTTTTGTTCAAGTTCATTGGAGCAAACAAAAAGGCTGCCCAAAAAGGAGTCTAAGACTAGGCGTCGTTTGGTTCGGCTTTTCCCCGCCTCCGTTTGGAGTAAACGCCGCTGGACGGAGGGTAAAAAAATGGCCGGCGGCGGCGTTTGCCCCGTTTGCACCCGCAACAAGGAGGAAACAGCCCCGATCCGCTCCGTTTCTACCCCCACCTCTCCCCCTCCGGTTGCAAAGTGGCATTTCGACCAGTGGCGGATCCAGGTGGGGGCAAGGGGGGGCCTGAGCCCCCCTTGAATTTTGAAATTAATGTATTATGTTTATAAATTATATAATATAATATAACTCTAAATAATTAAAGCCTATCATATCTCCCTCCCGATGAGATTAGCGCAGCCCGACGGCCGACTGTCTTCTCGCAATCTCGCCCCTGTCTCTCTCTCTCTCGATCCCGACCACCAGCAGGCAGCAGCCCGACGGCCGAATCCCGAGTCCCAACGGCTGACTCCCATCGACCACCGTTCATTAGCTTTCTGCAATCGACCCACCTCGACCGATCGACCCCCTACCGTTGTCCCGACGGCCGACTCCCGAGTCCCGACCAGTACCACCAGCAGACAGCAACCCGACCTCCAGTTGGCCACTTGGCCCTGACAGCCCTCCACACTCCGCAGCTTCGCTTGAAGATCCGAAGAAAAAGGAGGGTGTGCCCTGGCCGTGTGCGCTCTCTGCCTCTCTAGTCTCTCCCTCCGGCTCCAACGACGTCAACAACGGGTTGGGTAACGGATTTCTGGCAAATTGTATGACTCTCTACATAGAACGATAAATAGCAGAGAAGATCGAGAAAGATGCGATCATTGATGAATTATATGAGTTGAAAAAACGTCGTGCACAACTAAAATAAGGTAACATCCATATTGTAATATTTCTTTTATTGTTAATGCTAAAATTTCAAATTAGAATTTTTTTTGCTTATTATATTTTGATTCATAATTTTTTTGGACCCCCCCTTACTTCGAATCATGGATCCGTCCCTGATTTCGACCCACCGGATGCACCCGCCACCGCCGAACTAAATATAGCCTAAAAATAATTGGAGTTGACCTAATTGGATGAAGTGAAGCTTTGTTTTTTATAATGATTAATGAATATAATTATATTGAACATATGTTGTTTATAGGGACCTCTCCTCATAGTTTGCACTCCCTTATCAGTTTTTGTAGTTTTAAGAAAAATAGAGGAATTCAATATGCAATTTTGCAATACTATTAGCACCACGAAACTCGCTATCAGCTACCATATTATATTAGCACCTCAACAAATTATTTTTGCACCTCCTCCTTATATAACAGTGTCATTTTTGTCCAAACTCTCCCGAGCAAAAATGGCGTGCCAAATGGATCCTACATGTGATTATTTTCTTATCCATATTATGAAAAAGAACTTTTTCTCATAAGAACAATGATAATAATAATAATATTTGCAGAATATTATATAACACACACACATACATATAAATTTAGAAAAATGAAAGAGCTAGTGGCACCAACTTGGGCGGCTGGGACAATCGTGAATGCCAGTGACGGATCCAGAAAATTAATAATAAGAGCACACAAATTTTTTTTAACGTTTTCATCTTATCGAAACTGTTTTTCCCTCATCTGGCTACTATTTTTGACGTGTAATTAGTCAAAATTCATTGCCTCGACGAAAGGAATCCAAATTCACTAATTAAATATTTTGAAAAATAATGGTGAGGCCAATATCCCTTGGGCCTGTCTCTGGATCCGCCCTGGTGAATGCAACGGTTGAAAATTGGGTCGTAAACATTAATTGTGATTGAAAATCATATTTAGAATGTAGTATTGGTTCAAAATTATGTTCATGAACGCAATTGCACTGTTTGCGGGACTTGCATTTTCAGTACAGCCATGAGCGTGAAAAAAAAAACGCATATGTTTCTCTCTTTCTTTAAGCCTTTATCGTCCCACGTTAGTGGGGTCGGCTATATGGATCCTTTGTCCCCATTGTGCCCTATTTTTTGTCATAATCTCACTAATGCCTAAGCACATCAAGTCTTTCCTTCCCGTCTCATTCCAAGTCTTTAAAAACATGTATGTTTGATAGCTTAAAATTATTTTGGAAGTTTACACCAAAATTCACTTAACATAGAGGCATTGACACACATACCAATATTATTTCCCATTTACCAAACAAATTTGGAAGAAAACCACTTAAATATTATTTCTTTTATTCACCATTCAGTCATTTGTTTTATCACATATGCAAGTTTACATCTCAACATGCTTATTGTGCTAAAAAAAAAGCTCATATAATTCTGACTTATAAGGCTTCAAATGCGAGCTTATAGAAAGCGGTCCAAATATTTCTCGACAGTAGTGTATTCGACATCTGGGTAGAGGCTGGAGGCCTCGACTCCGATTGATGGATTTATGTCAAAATTTGTCATTTGTCCCTTGATGAATCCGGCATACGCGACTGCGTAAAAGAATGGCAGTGGCACGGGAGATTCTGCGACAATTTTGAAAAAAAACAAACAAATTGGTGACAAATAATTGATATGGTGATCTTTTGAAATTTCAAAAACCTCTCCTGTAAGTTGCATTACATAACATGCATGCACGAAAATATTCCCATGGAGGAAAGCGTCCTTTTTGTAATTTCAAAAGATAGAAGGGTGGAATCTGTAATTATGCAAATTCTCAGGGGAGGTTTGGGTAATTAAGAGTAATTGACATCCGTCTTTGATGTTTGGAGTTTTTGAGGTTTGAGTTTTGATGAATTACCGTTTATTTTTTTCAAGACTTCTTCTTCGGAAACATATATTCGTTTGAGGGTTTTGTTCGTCTTCGTCTCCCAAAGCGACACGAGTTCATTGGTGGAGTAGATGTTGGCGAGCGGCCTTATGTATAATGTTTTGTTTAAAGTTCTTTCATCGTAGGCTGCCTTGATGGAATACGTGGCGATGTCATGCTCGTCCACATATACGGCTGCAATTATCCAACATGTCAAGTGATTAGATTTTCAAAAGTGAGATGAAAAATGATTCATCTTTTCATGCTTCACTCAAATGCTATCGTGTTTTTCTTATTAATTGATGTAGAGACCAACACTATACAACATTAAAAGGCTTCAAGAAAGAATTATGAATCAACAAAAAATATAACAAGTTGTTGCAACACGAACAATTTGGGTCTGCCCTCTCTGATGTCTTTGGCTTTGATTTGAGAGCATGATTTCACAACAAACGTGACGGTATAGGGGGTCACTATTTCAGTGGTATCTGTGAGCAGTCACTTTGTGCATTTATTATCAAAGATTACATCTTTCTCCTATGAGAGAAGCCACTTTGTGCATAGTGCGAAATGTTAGGTCTGTTTCCAATCTTCCTCTGCTCATACCCTCAATGATTGAGGACTATATGAGTTCTTTTGTTATTGTTGCAACGCGAACCCTTGAACGCGCACATCTATAGTTGGTTGTGTAAGAAAAAACAGTTACTTATCGTGTGCAACAAGGAGTCGTATGAACAACAAGGTTGTATTAGAGAAAATTAGTATATCCCTATTTGGCTTTTGCAACTGTTAATAGCATCAACCAAAGTTCATTCATCACGTCTACATAGAAGTGCATGAAACTATTCAAAATTGAATACATTGAGTTGATAGGCACACAAAAATAATGGTGAGTTGGCCGAGTTTAGCCAACAATGTGATTGTGTGGAGCTCGATTTTCAAGTGAGAAAGAAGCTCAAGGAGGCAAACTGTTGTGAAATCGGATCGAGTTAAGCCGCGGTAGCGCAACGGAATTTCACGAATGAGCAAGAACCAATATCACGCAAAATAAAATACGGAACGAGATTCTAGCATACACAGACGACACAAAAGATTACGTGGTTCAGAGTATGAGACTCCTACTCCACGGGGAGAGCGCGCCGGACAGAGAAAGGAAACAAAACAAAACAAAAAACTGAAACTGGAGCAGTCGGATTCCCGACAACGCTGTCGCCGGAACGTTGCTCCTCCTGAGCAAACCAAAATGCGTGCGCCAAGCTCGGCCGGAACTCCCTCCAGACCACCGTGCTCCGTCGTCGCGCCTGATGCCTGTCTCGTTGCTGCTCTGCCACCGGGCCCAAGACCCGCCGCCGCTGCCTGAGACGAAGCCGAAGCCGCCGGAATTGCGCCGCCTGAAGCTCTCTGTTCACAAATTGGATCTCACGGATTACCTCCTCTCAAAAAGTGTGTATTCGGTCAAGGCTGGATCCTCATTTAAATAGCAACAAAACCACTATCAAATTAGGACATAACTCCTAATTTGGGAGTGGAAATAACCGGCCACCTAAAAAAATTCCAAAAGATTAGGATTGCCCAAAAAGATTTGCCCGGATTAGGAATGAGGAGCCACAAAATAAATTCTCCTCTAAATGATATTCCTATATTGAGATAATCCTAAACTAGGAATGAATAACTCCCACGGATCGGTGACATGGCGCGATCCAAGACGATCCATGCGCGTGTGAGGTGTCACGATCCTAACAATCTCCACCTTGACGCCTCACGCAAACGAAACTCCACCTACAACTTAAATCTCTACTACCGGCGACTACGAGCCCCCTCTCCCTGGGGCCTTACCGCGATCAACGCGCATCAGAATGAGTCAAGTCAAGACCGCTCTTAAACTTGACTCCAGTCACTGGACTTCCTCGCAAGTCCGTATTAATATCCCTCCAGGATATCTCCCGCAGCTTCCTGCCTCTACCTCTACCGAACTCCCTCAACTCCCGGTGGCGCACCCCGAAGTGCTTCGCCCTTGCCCTATAGACCGAGTCTTTTGCAAGATGACTCGCACTCAACCTCTCACTGTGCGACTCCACCTTCTCCTGAGTGATCATGAGTTCCCTGGTGGGACCCTTGAGCCGGATGGCTCCCTTTGCGGCGTCTGGACTCTCCTGAGATGACTCTCCGCCCACGGATGCGAAAAATTTACCTCCATTAAGGTCCTCTCTCTGCGCACACGCCCTCGCCACGAAACCTGCCCTACTCCTCCGCCGGTCCTTCCTAGCTTTCTGCTGAGAGCGGATCCTGCTCTCTATAGCTCTATCGAAGGAACCATGATCTGGGGAGATTGCATGAAATGCATATGCTACTGTGCCCTGTAGCTCGAGAGACGGTCTGACCTCTCTCCTCGCATCTCCCCTGGCAATCGTGGTGCCAATTAGTCTATAGAGCGACCCGAAACGCTCTCCTCTCAAGACTGTCTGCGCGCCTCTTCTAACCTCCAAATATCTGCCGTTACTGGTAAAGGAATACCCGGCGGCCTCCAGAGTGCCTAACGAAATCAAACTCTTCCTCAAATCGGGCACATACCGAACGTCGGTGAGGGTCCTAACCACTCCGTCAAACATCCTGATCCTGATGTTACCGACTCCCAATATCTCGCACTCTGAAACGTTCCCCATCCAAACTCGACCACCCTCATATTGCCTAAAGCTGGAGAACCACTCTCTGTTCGGGCACATGTGGAACGTGCATCCTGTATCCAAGATCCAGGAGCCTGTGGTCTCAATGCTGGGTGCAACATGAAGAGCGTCGACATCGCTCTCATCCTCAGATGCCACCGCAGCCAAATCTGGCTCATGCGCCTGCTCCTTGAGCTTCAGCTTTGGACACTTGTCCTTCCAGTGCCCTTCCTCTTTACAGTAGTGACACGTGTTCCTGCCTACAGACTTTTCCCTAGGTCGGTTTTCCCGCTTTCCTTTCCCTCTCGATCTACCACTCAATGTATCCTTGCTCTTCACGAATAAGCCTTCGTCGGCCCTAGGGCCCGACTTGCTCCTTGTTTCGTTCGAGAGCAGCGTCGTCATCACTTCTTCCATCTTCAGAGTATCCTTCCCGTAGAGGATAGTGGTGACCAGATGATCGAAGGACCTCGGCAATGAAGACAACAGGAGCAGAGCCTGGTCTTCCTCCTCGACCTTAACGTCCATACTCCGTAACTGTGAGACGAGCTTGTTGAACACGTTCATGTGATCTAGCAGTTGCGAGCCCTCCGACATTCTCAGGCTGTATAGCTGCTTCTTCACATACAGCTTATTCGTCAGCGACTTGGACATATATATAGCTCCTCGAGCTTCTTCCACAAGTCCGCCGTCGTATCAGCATCCACCACGTTGTACATCACCTCATCGGCCAAACACAGCTGAATCGTGCTGATGGCCTTCAGATCGAGCTCCTCCCATTCGTCGTCCTTCTTCCCGGACTTCTCTTTGCCGAGGAGAGCCTTGTGAAGACCTTGCTGGACGAGAACGACCTTTATGCGCTTCTGCCAAAGGCCAAAATCAATCTTGTCGTCGTACCTAGAAATCTCGAATTTTGCCGACATTGTCTTGCTCGTAGAGCTACTGGACGATCAAGATGATATTCACGGAGCCGATCTGGGAAGATAGGGAGCGGACCAATGTCGTCACCTACCGTTGACCCAGATCTAGAACCCGAACGTCCAGACGATCACCCCCGCGGAACCTGCCTATGATACCAATTGTTGTGAAATCGGATCGAGTTAAGCCGCGATAGCGCAACGGAATTTCACGAATGAGCAAGAACTAATATCGCGCAAAATAAAATACGGAACGAGATTCTAGCATACACAGACGACACAAAAGATTACGTGGTTCGGAGTATGGGACTCCTACTCCACGGGGAGAGCGCGCCAGACAAATTCCACTAAAATCAGAAAGTTACCGATTACAATAGACCTCAATGAGTCCAACAGAGAAAGGAAACAAAACAAAAAACTGAAATTGGAGCAGTCGGATTCCCGACAACGCTGTCGCCGGAACGTTGCTCCTCCTGAGCAAACAAAAATGCGTGCGCCAAGCTCGGCCGGAACTCCCTCCAGACCACCGTGCTCCTCCGCCGCCGCGCCTGATGCCTGTCTCGTTGCTGCTCTGCCACCGGGCCCAAGACCCGACGCCGCTGCCTGAGACGAAGCCGAAGCCGTCGGAATTGCGCCGCCTGAAGCTCTCTGTTCATAAATTGGATCTCACGGATTACCTCCTCTCAAAAAGTGTGTATTCGGTCAAGGCTGGATCCTCATTTAAATAGCAACAAAACCACTATCAAATTAGGACATAACTCCTAATTTGGGAATGGAAATAACCGGCCACCTAAAAAAATTCCAAAAGATTAGGATTGCCCAAAAAGATTTGCCCGGATTAGGAATGAGGAGCCCCAAAATAAATTCTCCTCTAAATGATATTCCTATATTGAGATAATCCTAAACTAGGAATGAATAACTGTTAGATTGTGACACCTCTTTTCGTCTGGGCCGTTAGGATTGCGCCATGTCAGCGATCTGTGTGCCATCTGGATTCCTAATCCGGACAAAGCTTTATTAGGAATGTTATTTTAGGAGATCTCTGATGGCCGGTTATTGTTATTCCAAATCTGGGATTATCTCCTAATTAAGAGGTGCTTAATTGCTATATTTTTCTGGAAGATTCTTTCTTGGCCGATCCCTTCATTTTATGCCATCCCAAATTTGTGTTTATCTCCTTATTTGGGGATGATCCATGAAGCTATTTAAAGGGGGGGCTGCCTTGGCTGATTGGTGCATCCAGAGGAGTGGAAATTGTGAGATCCAAAATTGTGAAACCGGTGAGAGAGTAATAAAAGAGAGAGAGCATCGCAGCGGAGACTCCAGGCGGAGTATACGGAGGCGGCATCCGGTCGGATCCAGTCGGATCGACATCTGGCCGGCCTCCTGCAGTGTTCCAAGCGACGCGGCGGTGGCGATTCCAAGCGACGCGGCGGTGGCGATTCCAAGCAGCGGCTCTCATTTTCAGTTTGTCAATTCTCTATTTATTGCTCGACCTTTGCGGTCTCAGTTGTAACCTGTAACTTTCTGACTTATAGTGGATCTTTCCGGCGCGCTCTCCCCGTGGATGTAGGAGCTTCTCTCCGAACCACGTAATCTTTTGTGTCGTCTGTGTATGCTAGAATCTCGTTCCGTATTTTATTTTGCGCGATATTGGTTCTTGCTCATTCGTGAAATTCCGTTGCGCTACCGCGGCTTAACTCGATCCGATTTCACAACAATTGGTATCAGAGGGAGGTTGCGCGGGGGTGATCGTCTGGACGGTCCGGTTTTCTGATTTGGGTCAACGGTGGGTGACGACATTGGTCCGCTCCCTATCTTCTCAGATCGGTTCCGCGAATATCATCTTGATCGCCCAGTAGCTCTGCGAGCAAGATAATGTCGGCAAAATTCGAGATTTCTAGGTACGACGGCAAGATTGATTTTGGCCTTTGGCAGAAGCGCATAAAAGCCGTTCTCGTCCAGCAAGGTCTTCACAAGGCTCTCCTCGGCAAGGAGAAGTCCGGGAAGAAGGACGACGAATGGGAGGAGCTCGATCTGAAGGCCATCAACACGATTCAGCTGTGTTTGGCCGATGAGGTGATGTACAATGTGGTGGATGCTGAGACGACGACGGACTTGTGGAAGAAGCTCGAGGAGCTATATATGTCCAAGTCACTGACGAATAAGCTGTATGTGAAGAAGCAGCTATACAGCCTGAAAATGTCGGAGGGCTCGCAACTGCTAGATCACATGAACATGTTCAACAAGCTCGTCTCACAGTTGTGGAGTATGGACGTTAAGGTCGAGGAGGAAGACCAGGCTCTGCTCCTGTTGTCTTCATTGCCGAGGTCCTTCGATCATCTGGTCACCACTATCCTCTACGGGAAGGATACTTTGAAGATGGAAGAAGTGATGACGACGCTGCTCTCGAACGAAACAAGGAGCAAGTCGGGCCCTAGGGCCGACGAAGGCTTATTCATGAAGAGCAAGGACACATTGAGTGGTAGATCGAGAGGGAAAGGAAAGCGGGAAAACCGACCTAGGGAAAAGTCCGCAGGCAGGAACACGTGTCACTACTGTAAAGAGCAAGGGCACTGGAAGGACAAGTGTCCAAAGCTGAAGCTCAAGGAGCAGGCGCATGAGCCAGATTTGGCTGCGGTGGCATCTGAGGATAAGAGCGATGCCGACGCTCTTCATGCTGCACCCAGCATTGAGACCACAGGCTCCTGGATCTTGGATACAGGATGCACGTTCCACATGTGCCCGTACAGAGAGTGGTTCTCCAGCTTTAGGCAATATGAGGGTGGTCGAGTTCGGATGGGGAACGTTTCAGAGTGCGAGATATTGGGAGTCGGTAACATCAGGATCAGGATGTTTGACGGAGTGGTTAGGACCCTCACCGACGTTCGATATGTGCCCGATTTGAGGAAGAGTTTGATTTCATTAGGCACTCTGGAGGCCGCCGGGTATTCTTTTACCAGTAACGGCGGATATTTGGAGGTCAGAAGAGGCGCGCAGACAATCTTGAGAGGAGATCGTTTCGGGTCGCTCTATAGACTGATTGGCACCACGACTGCCAGGGGAGATGCGAGGAGAGAGGTCAAACCATCTCTCGAGCTACAGGGCACAGTAGCATATGCGTTTCATGCGATCTCCCCAGATTGCGGTTCCTTCGATAGAGCTATAGAGAGCAAGATCCGCTCTCAGCAGAAAGCTAGGAAGGACCGGCGGAGGAGCAGGGCAGGTTTCGTGGCGAGGGCGTGTGCGCAGAGAGAGGACCTTGATGGAGGTAAATTGTTCGCATCCGTGGGCGGAGAGTCATCTCAGGAGAGCCCAGACGCCGTAAAGGGAGTCATCCGGCTCAAGGGTCCCACCAGGGAACTCATGATCACTCAGGAGAAGGTGGAGTCGCACAGTGATAGGTTGAGTGCGAGTCGTCTTGCAAAAGACTCGGTCTATAGGGCAAGGGCGAAGCACGTCGGGGTGCGCCACCGGGAGTTGAGGGAGTTCGGTAGAGGTAGAGGCAGGGAGTTGCGGGAGATATCCTGGAGGGATATTAGTACGGACTTGCGAGGAAGTCCAGTGACTGGAGTCAAGTTCAAGAGCGGTCTTGACTTGACTCATTCTGATGCGCGTTGATCGCGGTTAGGCCCCAGGGAGAGGGGGCTCGTAGTCGCCGGTAGTAGAGATTTAAGCTGAACATGGAGTTTCGTTTGTGTGAGGCGTCAAGGTGGAGATTGTTAGATTGTGACACCTCTTTTCGTCTGGGCCGTTAGAATTGCGCCATGTCAGCGTTCTGTGTGCCATCTGGATTCCTAATCCGGACAAAGCTTTATTAGGAATGCTATTTTAGGAGATCTCTGATGGCCGGTTATTGTTATTCCAAATCTGAGATTATCTCCTAATTAAGAGGTGCTTAATTGCTATATTTTTCTGGAAGATTCTTTCTTGGCCGATCCCTTCATTTTATGTCATCCCAAATTTGTGCTTATCTCCTTATTTGGGGATGATCCATGAAGCTATTTAAAGGGGGGGCTGCCTTGACCGATTGGTGCATCCAGAGGAGTGGAAATTGTGAGATCCAAAATTGTGAAACCGGTGAGAGAGTAATAAAAGAGAGAGAGCATCGCAGCGGAGACTCCAGGCGGAGTATACGGAGGCGGCATCCGGTCGGATCCAGTCGGATCGACATCTGGCCGGCCTCCTGCAGTGTTCCAAGCGACGCGGCGGTGGCGATTCCAAGCGACGCGGCGGTGGCGATTCCAAGCAGCGGCTCTCATTTTCAGTTTGTCAATTCTCTATTTATTGCTCGACCTTTGCGGTCTCAGTTGTAACCTGTAACTTTCTGACTTATAGTGGATCTTTCCGGCGCGCTCTCCCCGTGGATGTAGGAGCTTCTCTCCGAACCACGTAATCTTTTGTGTCGTCTGTGTATGCTAGAATCTCGTTCCGTATTTTATTTTGCGCGATATTGGTTCTTGCTCATTCGTGAAATTTCGTTGCGCTACCGCGGCTTAACTCGATCCGATTTCACAACAAATAACTCCCACGGATCGGTGACATGGCACGATCCAAGACGATCCATGCGCGTGTAAGGTGTCACGATCCTAACAGCAAACATAAAATTTTAGTATGGGGATATTTTAGGGAGCAAATATTACAAATTTAGACTCAATTTTTACTCTAATAGAAACAAATCACTTTCTCTCTCTCTCTCTCTCACTCACTCACTCTTCATGCATGCTATTATTCTTCCTTATGCTCTAGCTCGTGTTTGCACGCGGGCTCATATTTTCGTACTAGGATCCTCTCCATTTGAGACAAATGGATAGCATTCGTTTGGTGGTTAAGATCTTTTCTCATGGCCGGATCCAACGGCTTAACTAATCTTATATATATATATATATATATATATATATATATATATATATATATATATATATATATATACTATATTAAAAAGATATATGGTGGTCTGTCAATAGCGTGAGTTTGAAATTAGGGGGAAATTTGGTGGCCGTCGGATTTAGGAGATTTGATCCAGAACCGTTGGATCCGGGGCTGCAAATATATTATTTGGACTGCCAATAAATAAAACCCAAAAAAAACCCCTCCCTCTCTCTCCTCAAACCCGACAGCAGCAAAAGCCCCCCCCCCCTCTTGCTCGGCCTAACCGGAGACCCCTGGCGGGTACGCCGGGAGCCGGCGAACCTTCCGGGGGTAATCCGGTGGCGCTCCGGCGGGGCCACCGGCACCGGAAGGTTCTCCGGCTCCCGGCGTACCCGCCGGGGGTCTCCGACGGCCGCCGCCGGCGGTGGAGATGGCCGCCGGTTTTTTAATTCATTTTTTAATTCAATTATTAATCTTTTTAATAATAAAAAATTAATTATTAAAACAGTTTTTTTTTAAAAACTAATAATTAATCTAATAATTAATTTTTTTAAAAAAATTAAATTAAAAAATATTTAATTAATTAATGTCTGCAATGGGCGGGCGAAACCGCCGGGGGGCCGGGCAAAGCCGCCGGGGGGCGGGCGAAGCCCGCCGTCACCGGCCAGGTACTGTGACGCGTGGCCATCGTGCCGGAGGCCCGTGCCTGTCACTCGTGTGTATATATATATACCCAAACCTTCTCTCTAAACTAGTATAATTAGTGAGAGCACCCCTCTTATTTTCGAAATTACAAAAAACTCCTCTTAAATTTTCATTTCATTACCAAAATCTCTCATGGACTTTTCATTTCATTGCTTCCATGAAGAAAAATACCCCACTGGACACTGTTCACCGAGGGGATGTTTTTGTGCATGAATGTTATGAAATTAAAACTTCAGAGGAGATTTTTGTAGTGAAATGAAATTTTAGGGGAAGTTTTTGTAATTTCAAAAATAAGAAGGGTGTTGTCAGTAATATTTTAGGAAAGTTAGAGGGGAGGTCCCGGTAAAGAGAGGATCGTGACTACAAAATGAATATTTTCCATTTGGTCTAATTGGAGAGGATATAGATCAATGTGTCCAGCATAAAAATAAATAAATAAAGTAAAAATAGAAAAGCATGACCTTTAGGGTTTCCATCTCCAAGAATGGAGACGGTGGCCGTCGGAATCCCGTCGGCTTCCACCTGCCCAAGCTTGGAAAGAAAGTAGGTGGCTGCGAAGTTGGAGGAGACGAAGGTGTAGGGAATGCCTTCCTTCCTCACAGCCTCTCTTATCTTAATCTTCTCCGCCAGCACGCTTTTTAGAGGTTCCAGAAATTGTCCCCTTTCGATATCAAATCCGAATTCGGATGGGAAGAATCTCTGCAGTCAGTTATAAACAATCATTTTTGAGTAATAAATATACAAACATCATTACATTGAGAGTATTATGCATCAATAACTACATCATTAAGCTACAATCAATCAAACAATAAACTACTAAATAAGTAGACAACTCACATACATGCCTGTTATTTAGGGCAGATTCGTTTATATAAGACCTGCTGGAAATAAGACCTTCACAAGATACATGTATCCCTATGGGTTTGATCAAGACGCATTTCACCGAAAAAAGTTATTCAGCAATTTGAAACATGCGACAAAAATCAAGATATATATATATATATATATATATATATATATATATATATATGGCACTGAATTTTCGCGCAGCGCTTTTTGGACAAAAAAAGTTGTAAATCTCGACGAGATCTACAACTTTCATGTTGACCATTTTTTCTAAAAATGCTGTTTAGGGGGTCTATTTTCAAAAGGCGCGAATGGAGGTCCGCGCAAAAAAAAAAATTCGTAATATTTACCGGGCGGAACCCCCTTCGCGCCTTTTGAAAATAGACCCCCTAAACAGCATTTTTAGAAAAAGTGGTCAACATGAAAGTTGTAGATCTCGTCGAGATCTACAACTTTCATGTTGACCACTTTTTCTAAAAATGCTGTTTAGGGGGTGCTTTTTCCGTATTTCCGGGGAGCGCATTTTTTAGAGCAAAACGCGCTGCGCGGAAATTCATTAATCTGATATATATATATATATATATATATATATATATATATGTATACTATATTTAAAAGAAATAGTGAGGTCTGCAAATAACATGAGTTCAAAAATCAAGTAATTAATATGAGAAGTTGGATATGTCTCGGTAATTCAACAACTGTTGGATCATTAACCTGAGCGGCCTGCAAATAAATTTCATTCCAAAATCACCGCCTCCTATTCCCGAACAAAAACCCGATTCCATGCTTTAACCCTACGCTGTGCCCACTGTTCAGGGATGCCAGCGGCGGCGGCTTGCCTGGAGCCCGCCGGCGTGGTCTCCGGACTCCGGCGAATCCGTCGGGGGTAGACTAGCGGGGCCACCGCCAGCGGTGGCCCTGACCGTGAGGCGGGATTTTCCGCTGGCTTGGGCGCCGGCCCACGCTAGGCCGGACGCTTGGGCTTATTCGGGCCATCACGGGCTGGGCATCGGGCCAGACACCAAACTAATATTGGGGCCCTGTAAGGGTCTGAAGCTCGGTCTAGGCCCGGGCCGGGCTTTTTCTCGGGCTGAACCTAGCCGGGCTATTTCCTAAGTTCTTGTGCTCTCCACTGCGTGCAGAAGCAAGACCTTAGTTTCTTGAGCGATGCCATGTTGCACTCCGAACATTTCCCCTCTCTTAGTTTTTTGGCTGTAACGAGAAGCAACCTGTCACCCTCGCTCTCCCCTGAATGCTCTGTAAAATAGTGCTATCTAATGGAAGTTTGGTCGACACCGAATTGACCACGCGATTTTTCACCCATTTTACGGGCTTTCTAAGACAAAAAAAAAAGTCTCTTTTTTGTTCCTTGTTTTTCTGACAGTTTGCACGCTCGACCGCTCAATGGGCTAAGACGGTTCAGTTAGTCCGGTCTATCGAGTGTCTCGAGTTACCCACAATAAGTCTGGCCTTTTTTTCAATTTCTAAATTTTTTCACATAAAAAAATGAGTGGCATTTGAATTTTAATGCACTAAATTGAGTGCATATTTGATATTTTGTGTTGATCAAAAACTTCATCTACTTAATTGTGAGAATGTTATAATCATACATTGAAACTTTAATTTTTTACTTGTGCCCAGGCAAAGTATAAATCATACTTTTGCCACTGGGCCCCTCCCACAGTCCCGCAACTCTTTTCTCTTTTCTCTCTTCCTCTATGGACCCGAAACTCCTCTTTCGCTAACGACTGTCGAAGCTCCAGACCTCCGATTTAGAAATTCTCTCCGCCAGAAACTCATAGTGACCCGATGAAATTTTCCTGACGAGATGATGACCATCCTACTCTGGAGAACTTGATCGGACCGCTCAAATCTGCTAGTTTTCCTAACTATCAAAGTTGATAGTCTCGTGAACACAACGCTTCGGTGCATGCTCCCAATATTTAACACGCCACTCCGCTGCTTTCTCCCTTATGACAAGGAGAACACATTTTTTATTAGGCGGTTGTTATTCGCACTACAGTTTTGGTTATTCGCACTGCGTTTTCTCCTAATTTTTCGCGTCTTTTAGAAATACGTCGTGTACATGCATTTTTAGGAAAAGTGTTCAACACGAAAGTTGTAGATCTCGACGAGATCTACAACTTTCGTGTTGAACACTTTTCCTAAAAATGCATGTACAAGACGTACTTTGAAAATACATTCAGATTTCGCGCCTTTTAGAAATACGTCTTGTACATGCATTTTTAGGAAAAGTGTTCAACACAAAAGTTGTAGATCTCGACGAGATCTACAACTTTCGTGTTGAACACTTTTCCTAAAAATGCATGTATAAGACGTATTTCCAAAAAAACGTGAGAAATTAGGAAAAAACATGTGCGACTAACCAAAACTGTAGTGCGGATAACAATCGCCTTTAAGCCTTTTATTATAGGTAGAGAACTTTGTCTATTCGAGAGCATATTTTTTAAAATAAAAATAAATGCATCAATTTTAGGGTTGCAAGTTGAGTTGAGCCGGCTCGAAAAATAAACTGTTTTTTTAATAAAGAAGGATAAAAATGAAAAGTAAAGGTTTAACAAAATGATATTTTTCTCTTCTTTTTAATATAGTATAGATATATATCTATACCTTGATATTTCCAGCCTTTTTAATGGCAGCTATGATGAGCGTCTGATACTGAAGCAGCTTGCATTGATGATGGCCCAAAGCCGAGTAGACAACATCCACCTTCCTCATGGCAGCCACCAGCCCTTCTTCATCATTCACGTCACCCTGAAGAAATTAAGGTCCGGTTCATGCGGTCGAAACCGCTTGATCGGTGAAAATAAATCTTCTCGAATGGAACCTAAATTTAAAGGAGAGAGAGAAGAAGAAGATTAATGAATGGGCGTACGAATAGGACATGAACACCAGCGTTTTGAAATGATTGTATGAGGTTGATCTTGCTCTCGTCGTCTCCATGAGCTCCGGCGATGTTTGCCGTCGCCGGCCTCACCAGGGCGAAGGTCTGGTGGCCGAGCTTAACGCTTGCCTCCACGAGGTACCTCCCGATGTATCCGGTGGCTCCAATAACCAACACCTTGCTAGCACTTTCACTAATAATCTCTGAACGACTCATTATCCTTAGAGAGAGAGCAGCAGAAGAAGAGAGCGCGAGAGAGCGCAAGAGAGCGCAAGAGAGAAGCAGCAGCAACAGCCGAAGAAATAGTAGTAGAAGAGAAAAGAGAAGAAGAAGCTATGGCTGGGTTTAGGGCGCAACTGTGGATTATTATTTATAATTGATTTAGAACCGCGCAAACTTTTAAACTTATTTTATAATTAATTTTTTAATAAAATAATTATGCTAATTTTATTTACAGACTTGATGGATTTCCCATGAATTTTTACATGTCAAATTCGTGGAACTCGGGCCGAGAATGTTGATCAAGTAGTGCGGCTCAGTTGAGCGAGTCGTGCATGCGCAAGCCACGCCCGCTTAAAAGGTCTGAACCCACCCCGAAAAGAGAACCGGACCAAGCACTGCATGAAACCAGCATGCACGCAAGAGTGCGTGCCAGCACGCACGTAAGTGCCGCGCACGCCTCGCGTGCGCGCAAGCGCTGAACACCCGAGCAAGCTTTGAGCGCGCCGCAGCCCGTGCCTCACGAGCCGTGGAGCGCGTGCGGCAGCACGAGCACGAGCGCCGCGCGCACGCCGCCTCCTGCAACCGCCGTCGTCGGGCATCCTGCCCGAGCTGCCCGGGGGGCACTTCCGTCATTTCCTGAAAATAGGTGATCCAGGTGACTGTAACAGGGCGACATTCGTCAGCACAAAATCCGCCCCGACGCAATTACCAGCTTGTCCCTCTAGAAAACTATAAATAGGCTCTTATTCCCTAATTTGAAGACAAGCAAATACAGATGCTAAAGAGAGCTCTGACGTTTTTCGGTGAGTACATGCCACTTAGATCGTTCCTCCGCTCTAAATCTGCTCCGCTCCGTCTCTAGGCCGTCAAGCGTGTCATGCTCAACACTGAAAGAGCTTAGCCACTTTTTTCGGAAGAACGCTCTCGTCCAAGTCCCGAAGACTTAGTAAATCCTCAGCTCCATTGGACGCTCCTGTTAGAGCATCATGAATTTGATTTATTTTCTATCGTTCTTGTACTCAAAGCTTTGTAACGGAGAGGTGGTTTGTCACGCTTCGAGCAAACTTTCAACTCCTGTAAACTCAAATGAAATAGTGGATTTTTGCTCGACACAGATCCGATCCCGTGGGTTTTCACCCTTTTCGGGTTTTCCACGTAAAAAAAACATCTTGTTATTTGCTGTTATTTTTTCATTGCTTGTTTGCGTGCCCGGCCCGGCCCGGCCCCGAGCAAATGCAGTCCGATTATTCAGACCGGGAAAAAATCGGGTGACCCGAAAAATAGTTTGGAAGCAGTGCTTGCCTCACAAGTATACCCAAACTACAACAATGAAAAGGAGAAGCGCATGCACCGCTAACAGCACAACCCCGGATGAGCGCACCGGATTGGCCCCTGCCAACTCACCCGCAAGCAACGCCGCACGACTGGAAGGGGCCACTGTGGCCGCGTCTGCGAGCTCGGTGGAGGAGCGTGTTCGTCTGATGGAGAAATGTCAAGCAGAAATACTTACTCTTATGCAACATTTGGGAGTCTCTAATCCTCCCAACCCAGCAAACGCGCATGAAGTACGACGAGTAGTCACATAGGAGCGCGTCCTGCCTCGATACACGGCTCGACCTAAGGAGCCCCCCACCAGCGAGTTTTTCGATGAAGCAAGCTCCATGCACGTCGCCCAGAGGTCGGAGCTGTTAGGTTTTTGCCTCCATTAACTCCCCAAGCCCGTACCAAACCTCCGGGCGCGCAAGGAAATTAAAAGGGAGAATTTCGGCGATTATTAAAATCTGGCAGGAAGTTGCAACCTGGAAAGGCAGGTTGCAACCTCTTGAGTTCTGCCTTTTCATTCAGATTTTCTGAATAGGCTATATATATATTTATATATATTTCAGGTTTTAAATTCCACATAACTCCCGACAGAAACCTTTTGCTCTCCCATACCCTAGCCGGCTCTCCCCTTTGCAGCCGATTTTCCCCTCCCTCTCTCTCTCTCTCTCTCTCTCTCTCTCTCGGTTTCATCGGGAGCAACCGCCGGCCGATCGCCCTTCGCCGCTCTCCCTGCTCCTTCTCCCTCTCTCTCTCTCGCCGCCTCTTGCTGGAGGAGCGTCGGCCATTCGTGGAGGAGAGAAGCCGCCGGCCTTACTGCCGTTTGGGAAAGGGGGGCTGCTGCCGCTGTGCCGGGTTTTGGGTTGGCTGCTGCCGCTGTGCCGAGATTGGGAAAGGGGCGGCTGCCTGCTGCCATTTGGGAGGAGACGCCGTCGTCGGAGAGACGCCGTCGGAGTCTGGGCTGCCGCCGTGCTTGGCCTTGAGGGACATCCTCTTTCTTTGGCCGTTTTGCCGCAAGGTATCCGGGAGTCACTTTTTATCTCATTTTGTACAGGGGAAATTTAACCCCATTTGTAACACTGTGTATTTTGTGTTGAATGAGATTGTGACTGCCATTTCCGCCCGTGGACGTACCGATTCAGCGGGAACCACGTTATTTTAGTGTTCCTTTTGATCCTTTGTGTTTTTTATTATTATTACTTGTGCTAGCATCAGATATTCTGCACTTCAGCACCGCTTCGAATCCCAACAAGTGATATCAGAGGGAGGTTCTGGGCTAACACCTTTGTTTAAATGACGAGTTGTTTCCGATCTCGAGTGTACACCTAGGTGCGGTAGTTTACGACCGTTGGTCCGCTGACTATCCCCCTTAGTTGTGCACTACTGAGGTCGCACTCTCAAGTTTTGTGTTCCGTGCAGTTTTTGTGTTCCGTTCTCGATGGCTTCGTCTATTCCTGGTGTTGTGGCCAAGTTTGACGGGAAACAAAACTTTGGTCTATGGCAGGTCAAAGTTTGTGCACTACTTATAAAAGAAGGCTTACACCGTGCCCTACTGGGCAAGACCAGTAAGGATGTTGAGGTTTCTGATCGTATGTGGGAGGACATGGATCTCAAAACGTTATCCACCATACAGCTTTGCTTACATGATGACGTGTTATATGGGGTTCTTTCAGAGACGACTGCCTCTGGCATTTGGGCAAAGTTGGAGAGTACCTATATGACAAAGTCTCTCCCCAACCGGATCTACCTCAAGCAGCAGCTGTACAAGTTTAGCATGAAGGAGGGATCCTCTATTCATGACCACCTGAACAGTTTCAACAAACTGTTATCGGAGTGTCTCAGCATGGATATTCAGGTGGATGAAGAGGACAAAGCAGTGATCTTTTTGAACTCTCTTCCAAAGCTCTATGAGAGCATGGTTACTACCCTTACCTACAGTAAGGACGTCTTGGACTTGGAAGAGGTGACTGCGGCCCTACTCTCAGATGACATCCGGAAGCAGTCTTCAGGTTCTCGTATTACTGAATACTTTGTTCTATACTCTCGGAGGTCATTCTGGTTCTGATAGAGGGAGCAAGTCTAAGTCAAAGGGCAGTTCAGATTTATACTGCAAATACTGCAAGAAGAAGAGTCACATGATCAAGGACTGCTGGAAGCTTCAGAACAAAGAAAAAAGGGAAGAGCACTGGTGATGAAAAGGGGAAGTCTGACATATCCCTGTGCTTTGAGGATGTTGGGGATAACCTCATCTAGGTCATCCTTCTCTCTGCTCTTCTACTTTTCGCTTATATGTTCGTGCTTCCTGTTCTGTTTGTTCCCTATGTTGCTTGCTTTCCTTTCCCCTCATTATATTCATGTTATTCCTGTTATCTTTGTTATAACCTATTTTTGGGTTATTTATTCCGGTCATTACTCCGTTGTATGAATGCTTTTGTTTCACCCTAACACCTAAGCTCTTTCATTGTTACTCCTTCGTCACATGAGTTTAGTGTGTGTGTCTAATCAACATTTCCTGATTAGCTCGTATAGGGGTTTCCTTTATCCTGTTGAGATCAGTTTTAGTTTGCATTCAATTATTGATGTGTTTGCATTCATCATTTCTCTCCCCGCGCATATCATTTCTGGAGTCTGTGATATTTCCTTTGCTTTGGGAGACCACCGCTGGAGGTGGAACAGTTAGACCTTTGCTTCAGGTGGAGCATTTCTGGAGTAGTCACGTCAGTGCAGTTTGTGTACTACTCAGATTGGAGGAGTTCCCTTTATCTACCCTTGGCGGGAGCAGATTCAGTTGATGCGATTTGCATCGTTCTTGGTGGCAACTTGGTTGGTTTGGAGTTATTTCGGCAGGTGGAGTTTGTTAGGTTTTTGCCTCCATTAACTCCCCAAGCCCGTACCAAACCTCTGGGCGCGCAAGGAAATTAAAAGGGAGAATTTCGGCGATTATTAAAATCTGGCAGGAAGTTGCAACCTGGAAAGGCAGGTTGCAACCTCTTGAGTTCTGCCTTTTCATTTAGATTTTCTGAATAGGCTATATATATATATATATATATATATATATATATATATATATATATATATATATATATATATATATATATTTCAGGTTTTAAATTCCACATAACTCCCGACAGAAACCTTTTGCTCTCCCGTACCCTAGCCGGCTCTCCCCTTTGCAGCCGATTTTTCCCCCTCTCTCTCTCTCTCTCTCGGTTTCATCGAGGAGCAGCCGCCGGCCGATTGCCCTTCGCCGCTCTCCCTGCTCCTTCGCCCTCTCTCTCTCTCTCGCCGCCTCTTGCTGGAGGAGCGTCGGCCATTCGTGGAGGAGAGAAGTCGTCGGCCTTGCTGTCGTTTGGGAAAGGGGGGCTGCTGCCGCTGTGCCGGGTTTTGGGTTGGCTGGTGCCGCTGTGCCGGGTTTTGGGTTGGCTGCTGCCGCTGTGCCGAGATTGGGAAAGGGGCGGCTGTCTGCTGCCATTTGGGAGGAGACGCCGTCGGCGTCGGAGTGGGCTGCCGTCGTGCTTGGCCTTGAGGGACATCCTCTTTCTTTGGCCGTTTTGCCGCAAGGTATCCGGGAGTCACTTTTTATCTCATTTTGTACAGAGGAAATTTAACCCCATTTGTAACACTGTGTATTTTGTATTGAATGAGATTGTGACTGCCATTTCCGCCTGTGGACGTACCCATTCAGCGGGAACCACGTTATTCTGGTGTTTCTTTTGTGCCTTTGTGTTTTCTATTATTATTACTTGTGCTAGCATCAGGTATTCTGCACTTCAGCACCGCTTCGAATCCCAACAGGAGCCACAAGCAGACACTCAACTCGACCCTCGCCCAATGGGCGTGGATGCCGGACAAGAAGACTGAAGGCTCACTCGCCAGGAAATAAGGGATATGATCGATCATTGTGCCAGGTCTAGTTGCGCGGGACACGTCCATTGTTTTATATATGTCGGTATAATTTTCGGGCTTGTCGCTTGTGTTGAAACCAGAAATCGGTCTCTGTGAAGTTCGGGACCCTAGTAGGGGCAACTTGCACCTACTTCTCCAAAGCCATAACACTTGGCCGGTCTCGCGAAACTAAGGAATAGACTATGAGATGCAGCGTGGAGGTCCCACCACATACCCGGAAGATCTTAGAGCGCTTCCCCTCCCTAGACAATGTTGAGCTAGGCACCTTCGAGGAAGAAGAAAGCCTGAATCTCCTCCTGTCCAAGGTACCTTAAGAATCTATTTATAGTTTTTTGAGTCTGCTTTGCTGATAAAGCGGAACTCTGCCTTTCCGGTTTTACTAAATATATCCCGAAGTGATCTGCCAACAACCAAACTTCGCTGTTTGTAGGGGTTATTAGCAGGCCAAAATGGGCATCATGGGGGTGGCGAGTGTCTGGTGAGTGAGCACTCGCCACACACCCTGACCATAGATCTCACCCCTTGGGAGCTGATCTTGCCCTAAGGGGCCTGCACTCGTCTCTGGGGGTCTGGTCTCGCCTCTGGGTAGCCTGCACTTGCCCCCGGAGGGCTGAACTCGCCTCTGGAAGGCTGAACTCGCCTTTGGAAGGTTGAACTCGCCCCTGGGTAGCTTGCACTTGCCCCTGGAGGGCTAAACTCGCTTTTGGGGGTCTGGTCTCGCCCCTGGGTAGGTAAAGTCTTCTAGGCCCTATTCGATCGTCTTTTGTCTCGAAGAATTACGGGTTATACAACTTGTATAAATATGCCTAATTTAATTGTTTTATAAACATTTTAGTTTATATAGGATTTATCTGCGTTTAGATAGATCTCGTCGAAATCAATCCATATCATGTTAAGAACATCCAGAATCTGAAAGTTATTGTATTGATTTGAATTTAAATTAACCTAAAATCTTTTAATTAAAATGTGTACTGCTCATTCATTAAATTAAAGTGGGAGGCATGTAGATATTATAAAATTATTATTTTTCCATATTTGCTAAAACATATAAAACGGGACATGATTCATTGGCTTAACTTGGGTGCCCTTAATAATTGTTCTCAAGTCTCTGTTTCTGGGGCGGTTTTAATATCCCTTTGCATTTTTCAAAAAAATGTAGGACATTATTTTTTGTCATTTAATTTGAATAGCTCAATAGCCCCTATTTGAAATAATGGCTACCCCAAAATGCCTTTTTGTGTCTCATTACAACCGCAGTGAGCGTCATTCATGAACGATGCTGTTTTATCTTCATCTCCAGTGGCTTCGGCTGTGTTTTGGAGGGACTTATTTTCACTGGTCAAGCAGTTACGATCGCATGAATCAGATCTTTATTAAAATCCGGTTCATGCGATTGTAACGCTTGACCGGTGAAAATAAGTCTCACCAAACAAAGCCTTCATCTCCGACCTCAACAATCCCATCCGTTTAAACAAGCCCTAAACCTAAGCATGGACCGTCCAACTTATGCCAATTTGATAAATCACGAGTTGAAAAAAAAGACTTCTTCAAATTTAGACTGTGTTTGGCGCGTCTTATCACGACTTATTTGCTACGGTGAGGTTGGGCAAAAATGTCATTATCATATCAAAATCTTATGCTTCAAACTAGTTTTTTTTTTATAACATTTGTGATATCAAACATACATTCTATGACAAAGACGTTTTTGCCCAACCTCATCAGAGCAAATAAACCGCTCCAAACGGAGTCATAGTATATAAATAAGCTTTGTTTATTTGTGTAGACTTACTCCAATTTATGTAGATTTTAAGGTTTTTACTCGGGATCTATTAACTCATGGCAACTTGCATTTTGTGTTCTTGATTGAGCGAACATTTTTTGTTTATTTGATTCTGCGAGAAGTTTTGTGGTCCAATGCCGTCGGTGTGTTTTCAGTCATGGATGTACATTGCGTGATCATTTTAGTTGCAAAGATTAATCGTAGGGACAAAAATACGTGTATACCTAACATGTGCTTCCGTCTACGCAGAAAGGTTGAACTCGACGCTCATGCTTCATGCATTCGAGCATCTCGACTTCATCCCAGAATGCTTACTCACAATCGATGCGGTGGTCTATTTAAATCAGCTCCAATGGTTGTTGATGGATTCTCCTTAAAAAATTTTCGAGTCAAGCCAAATGGACCCAAGCGAGGTTCATTCTTCGATTAGTCCTCAACTTGGAGGGCTCTCGAAACCAACCAAAGCTAACCGGAGGAGGAAGAAATTCCAAAGACCGATCCCCCTCAAAGGTGCCCTTAAGGTTTTATTTTTAGTTTTTTAAGCCTGGTCTGTCGATAACGCAATCACGTCCTTTTAATGTTTTGCTAAACGTAACCCAAATTGGTCTGTCAACAACAAAACTTTCGCTGTTTAGAGGGGCTATTAGCAGACCAACAAGGCCGTTCTGATAAAAACACTGCTGGGTGAGTGATTAATGTGACTGTCACTCGCCTAGGGTGGCGGTGCCTGATAAGGTTGGCATTCGCTACCACCCCAGGGCTGCGAGTGCGGGCCCGACTACCCCTCTCGCCTATCCCTTGGCTAGACCCTAGGGCGAATGCGGGTCGGCGCGGCTCCACTTGCTCCCTACTACTGATGGCTCAACCCTATGCGAGATGGGGATTTCTTTCCCTACTCGCCAGTCTGACTCGCCTTAGTCTAAAACTGCTCTCTTTGCCTTGGTTTTCTTCTGAGGGATTCACTCGGCGAACACGGGGTTATACAATTATGTCCAAAATTGGTGATCCGGGTGACCAAAATCTGAATGACACCATTCGCTAGCACAAATTCTGCCCCGACGCAATTATCAGCATATCCCTCCAGAAAACTATAAATATGTCTTCATGCTTTCATTTGAAGACAAATAATTCCAGAAGCTAGAAAGAGCTCTGAGGTTTTCCGGCGAGGTCGTGAGATTTAGATCGATTCTCTGCTCAGGAATTCGCTCCGCTCCCCTTCTAGCACAAAAACCTTGTTAGGTTTCCAAGACACGACGTTCTTCTCCGTGAGAGCACTCCCACAAGGACCCCGCTTCAGCAGGAGCGCTTCCATCGAAGCTCCGTGAACTTAGATATTTTCCCGTCCGGAACACTTCCATCGAGGTCCCATGGACCTAGCAATTTTCCTGGCTGGAACGCTTCTATTGAGGCTCTGAGAACTTAGTTTCTTTTTCATCTTTTTCATACTTGGTACTTTTAACATAGAGACGATCTATCACCATCGGAGAAATCATCCTAAACTCTTGTAAACTCCAACAAAATAGTGAATTTTGGCCTGACGCACATCCGACCGCGTGATGTTTCACCCTTTTCAGATTTTTCACATCAAAAAAAAGTCTTCTGTCATTTGCTGTTGTTTTCTCTTTAACTGTTTGCTCGTAAGGTCCAATTCCGAGCTAAGGTGATCCGATTCTCCGAACCTGAAAAAAACTGAGTGATCCATAACAGTTGTGTTGATCAAAATGGCACATGCTTGTTAGGAGAGTTTATTGAATTGCTATTATGCTTCATGATGAGCATCTCGATCACTGCGACTATTGGTTAGCAAAATTCAGCAAACAGTTTTAAGATCTGTAGATTTGTGGGCATATTTTATGCGATTAGAGTTCAGTACCGCTAAAAAGATGATGATCTTTCCCGTGATAACAACAACACGTGTGTTTATAGGTGGGTGGCAGAGTTTAAAAAAGGCGATTGTTAACCGCAACTCGTTATTTGGCTAGTCGTACCTCAAAATCTACTAATTTTTTGCGCCTTTTCGAAATACGTCCTGTACATGCAATTTCAGGAAAAGTGTTCAACACGAAAGTTGTAGATCTCGAAGAGATCTACAACTTGAAGTCTACAACTTTTGTGTTGAATACTTTTCCTGAAATTGCATGTACAAAAGTTGTAGATCTCTTCGAGATCTACAACTTTCGTGTTGAACACTTTTCCTGAAATTGCATGTACAAGGCGTATTTCTGAAAGACGCAAAATCTGGGCATATTTCCAAAGTACGCCTTGTACATGCATTTTTAGGAAAAGTGATCAACACGAAAGTTGCAGATCTCGACGAGATCTACAATTTTCGTGTTGAGCACTTTTTCTAAAATTGCATGTACAAGGCGTATTTCGAAAAGACGCGAAAAGTTATGAGATTTTGAGGTGCGAGTAGGCAATAACGGGTTGCGGTTAACAATTGCATTAAAAACGGCAAAAATATCAGCCACCAAGAAATGGACGGCTAGGATTGCGGATACAAATTTGTGCGACATCAAGATATTCTCCTGTTAGTTAAGTGCACCGACAACGTCAAGTACGTCGCCGTCGCCGGTGAGTCATAAATTTAATAGTCGATGCGTCCTATGGTGCGATGGTGGTCCTCGCAGTACCTCTCTGCAACACCTTTAATTGTTATTGTTGGTCGTCCTGCGATATTGATTCATTGACACCCCCCCTACCGTCCTCCCCTACCGTCCTTATGTCTACATCAAAAATGCATTCTTGGAAGCTCTCAAAGATACTAAAAATTTTGAAAGGTCCGCTCGGCCAATGAAAATGCCCGAGTAAGTGGGGTCCACAGTGCACAGATTTATTGTGCACCATGGACCTCACAAAATTACGAGCTTTTAGTGCTTGTGATTGGTGGGGACCTAAAGAAAGGTTCGGTTGGCGGATGGTATTTTTACTCCAAAGATACAGGCTCTGTTTGACAAGGTGGTTGGCGGTCATAAATGCACGGGTTAACCCGTCATTCGTTAAGGAACACCTAACAAACATCATCCGTTTGAACAAAAAAAATAGATGAAGTTTCTTAGATGATCGTAAATGAATGACAATTTAACCCGCAGGTTCATGACCGTCACCACTGTGCCAAGCACAATCATAGTCATCTAAACATCATTAATTGGATAATATTAATGTTTTGACACACGCTAAAAAAACGGTGGTCGGTTAAGGAAGTAATGGATCGAGTCAGATGAAGGTGTTTAAATTTTTTTTTTCTTTTGCTGGAGTGAGACAATGTCGATCTGAGCCTCTTTTGTTGAAATTCCTGTATCCGCTCCTAGGCTCAGCCCTCCCTTTATTTTGTTTGCACTTTTTGAGATTATATTTGTTGCGGTCTAACTCGGTGTTCCTAAACCGGTCTAAATTTGGCCGTCTTTGCCCGGGAGCGGTCGAGAGCGCAATCAGTCAAAAAGTCAAAGAGCAGGTACACATGGCAATTTCGACGTGGAAAAACTCCTCAACTGGGTAAAAAATCACGTGGTCGGGTCTGTGCCGACCAAACTTCACTATCAGTGGACGGTAACAACTTTCAGGGAGAATCGAGAGCGACAGAGCACTTCTCGTTACATTTTGAAAGTGAGAGAGAACTGCTGGCTCGCGGCGGGCAACATGCTGCTCCGTACGAGGCTTGTTCACAGGTGAACGTGGACGGGCTGAACGCCGGTTGTAGCGGGATGCTTGTCGTAGGGGGATGCTTGTTGTAGCGGGATCCTTGTAGGTGACTTGGACGCGGCTTGATGACGGCTTGAAGTTGGCCCGAATGCTATGACTTGAAGTTGGCCCGGATGCTACGGCTTGAAGCCTTGAAGATGGCTTGGATGGCTAGAAGGTGGCTTGAAGATAGCTTGAAGATGACTCGAAGATGGCTTCGTAGGAGGATTCCGGCAGAGCTCTGACCTGAGAAGGAAGAAAGCTGTGGAGCCAAAAGGTGAGAATGTGGAGGCATGTGTCTCCTTTTATAACCTCCAGGAGGCGGTAATGGTGGTTATGCGGCTCTCCGCACACCATAACCACCCAAATTAATATTTTTCCTATAGTTTAAGGGTGCGCATTATGATCATCCATTCTGATACATGCAGACAAATGAATTAAATAATAAAATTCCTCCACTAACCATGGCGGCTAGTGGGTGGTTACACGCGATTGGGACGATGGCGATCGTGCCGAGACGATCAGACGGCGGGGAAACGCTCTCTTAGAAGGGTAAGGAACTCGCCGACGAGGAGGGGAGCAACCGACGATCGCTGAGAGAGCGGGCGACGGCTTGAAATGGGACGACCCGCTCGGCCGCCACTTTGGAGGCTTGCCGACGACCGAAAAAGGGGGCGACCGACTTGGCCTCCCTTTCGGCCGCACGTCGGCGACCGAAGGGGTGGACGGCCTGGCCGCCCACTAGGTCGCGCGCCGGCGGCCGAAATGGGGGGACCGGCACGTTCGCTCTCTCGGCCGTGCGCCGACGGCCGAAAGGGGGCGGCCTGCTTGGCCGCTCTCTCGGTCGCATGCCGGCGGCCCGCACGACCGCCCACATGGCCGTGTGTTGGCGGCCGAAAGGGGGCGATCGAAAGGGGGCGGCCGGCTTGGCCGCACGCCGGCGGCTGAAGGGGCGGCCGACATGGCCGCCCACTTGGCCGCATGCCGGCGACTGGCTTGGTCGCACTCTCGGTCGCTTGTCGGCTACCAAAAGGGGGCGACGGGCTTGGCCGCCCTCGCGGTCGCATGCCGACGGCTGAAGGGGCGACCGGCATGGCCGCCCACTTGGCCGCGCGCCGGCGGACGGCTTGGCCGCCGTCTCGGTCGCACGCCGACAGCCGAAGGGGTGGCCGGCATGGCCGCCCACTTGGCCGCGCGCCGGCGGCCGAAGGCGGAAGGAGGGGGCGGGCAGTGACCGGGAGCGGCGTCGGCCGCCCGACCTCCTGTCCGGGACATTCAGGACATAGCAGGTTGGGTTGTGGTGCTCTCTTTGGACGTCTACAACGCGTAATCACGAAGAGAAAACCTTCGAGTCATCGCTATCGCTCGCCTTCTTTCCTGGCTTGCTTGAAAGAGTACTTCTTTACAGGCCTCTTATTAGAAGACTTCCTGTCAGAGCTTTCGCTTGTCCCGCCAACATGACTACCTCATCGCGCACGTGTCGGCGGGGCGGTGTCGACGGCGGTCCAGTAGTTACACAGAGTGGGATCGGGCATGGCGATCGCGTGCGCGGTCAAACCCATGATCCAATTAACTTGACGGAGATAGTGGCTATGTGCACACCATCTCTTTAAAAGAAAACCAGTTCCTATCAATATTTCAATTGGGTTGTTCGTTTGGATGAAATTATGCATTGGAGTTATCATCGGAAGTCCATTTTTATTCAAATTAGACCTCCAAAATTTTGAAATTTCAAATATAAACAACCAGGCCTAGCCGGAAACATATACTTTTCATCAATCCGGACACGAGATGTTAATTAGTCATTCAGCAACATTAATATTATTGATGAGGTGAAGCTTAATTTATAGAGAGAATGATGTGCAAATATCCGATCATCCATAATCCCCATTAATTTGGTGGGGGACTATGATAATAACCACCACATGCGCATGCGATCAACGTGCGCGATCCACACAAGGTCCGCATAGGGAATCCCACCATGCACGCAAACCGCCTGTGGCCGGCCGCCTCCGCTTCCCGGCGGCCGACCGCCTCGGGCCGAGGGGCTCCCGGTTGGACTCGCGCCCGGCCGTGGTTTCGCCCCGCAACCGCGAGGCGCGGCCAGCGCCATCGTCGGCCCTCTGGCTAGCGCAGCCTCTCCCGTGACCGCAAGATCGCGGCTGCAAGGCGCAACCGCCCGTCGCCGACGGCCTCTACGGTCGCACCCCGAGCCTACGGCCGTGGAGCAGCCAATGCCGCGAGCCGCGGACGGTCGCGCCCAGCCCTTTAGCCCGGTGCGTTTGGTCGGCCGCACCCCACAGACGGCCGACACTATGGTCGCGGGAAGCGGCTGACGCCAAGACCAACGCTAAGGTCGGCCACCCTCCTTGCTCGTCGCTAAATATGGTCTTCATTCAGTAATTCGGGTGGTTACAGCGTGCAGATAGCCGGATAACTACCATAATCACTCATGTGGGTCTATAAAATGGACCTCAGACCCCTCTCATTTCTAACATTTTCTCCTTCCAACTTTCATATTCCTCGGGTCGGAGCTCTGTCAAATTCCTTCTACGAGCCACCACCAACACAAGGAAGAAGATGATTCGCCGATCATTCTGAGAATTCTGCTACGTGCGCAACATCCTGCAAGCCTCCACCAACACAACATTACGAATCTTGCAGTAGTACTGAACAACCCGATAACGTGTGAGGCGGTTTGTCGCCCACCAAGTGTATCAAAATTCTCTTTAATCTCCGAATTGTAACGAGGGGCGGCCTGCTGCCCTCGATTCACTTACATCTGTAAACCGCCGCTAATAGTGAAATTTGACCGGCATCGAACCGGTCACGTGGGTTTTTACCCGGTTGAGTGGTTTCTCATGTTAAAATCGTCTTTTGTATTTCGTTATTTATTTTGTGACTGCTTGCGCGCTCGACCGCTTCACGGGCAAAGATGATCTAATTTAGCCTGATCTATAAGAGTCGTTGAGTTGACCGCAACTTTGCTTAAATACAATATTAGCTATTCAAAAAAAAAATTATTTAATATTATAAATTTAGGGGTTAGGTTTTACTCACCACTTGCTAATATTTTTTAATATTAAATTTTCTGGCGTTCATGATAATATATGATAAAGAAAATTATTATTATATTTGGGTGATAAATACCCACTATTAATCAGTATTTGAATCAATCATATTATTTCTGCAGGAAATTAACAATCAGCATTTAGTTATGTACCTATTTTTTGATGAAAGTAAAGCACGCAATAGTTTTTAGTACAAGTGGCACTAAAATATATTGACAAATTATTCCTATTGTTATCTTAATTTTGGGCCTAATTTTAAATAATTCATTTAAATTTCAATTTTTAAAAAATATTACATAAATTTATATTTTATTTCAATTTAATCCAAAAACTTATAACTTCACCTATTTAACAACTTTGGATGAGATGTTAAACGAATGAAAAATTTTTGGATGAGCCCAGCTCATATTTCTGCATTAAAGCGCCGCCTTCCTCCCAAACAAATCCCAAAACCCAAGTAACTCAAATATATTCAAATGGAGCTCTTCATATAAATAATAATAATAATTATTGTTATTATTATAAAATAATAATAGATAATTACAGTTTGGTAAATAGAAATACCATGGAATATTATATTATTTCTGCCGTGAAGATTGCTTTAATAAACGTTAGTCTCAGCTAGCGGTATTTGTCATTCTCCCTTTCAAAATAATTGTTGCGGTCAAATTTGACAGTTTGTTCGGATCGGAGTAATTTGGATCGTCTTAGCTCACGGAGCGATCGAGCGCACACACAATTAATGAGAGAGAAAAGGCCACGATGTTTTGACGTGGAAAAATCCTTCAACTGGGTAAAAAAACCACGCGATCGGGTCTGTGCCGATCAATATCTACTATCTCCTTGCGGTTACAACTTGTTTGAAAAATCGATTGCGATAGAGCGCTCCTCGTTACACGTTGAGGGCGAGAGAGAGAGAGAGATTCTTGAGAGATTCTTGAGCTCACGACGGGCAACAGGCTGTTCCGCGTGAGGATAGTTGCTTTGTCAATGCGCGCGAACGAGCACTTGTTGTAGTAGGACTTTCCTTCTTGCCGCACACTTGTGGACTTATGCGATTTCTGGTGGAGAGGAGGTGGCTCGAAGGTCGTTCATAGGAGGAATCTGACAGAGTTCCGACTTGATGAAGAAGAAAACAGATGAGAGAAAAGATGAGAAATGAGAAGGCCCGAGTGATCTTTTCATAGCCTCCAGGAGGTCGATACAAATATCACGCGATTATCTGCACACCATAACCATCAATATCATAATTATGAGTATGACTTTGGGGAAATATTAATTGCCTAATTGATTTGACTAAATGCAGGTCCCCACTAAAACACGTCCCCCCACTATTGTAGGTGGTTACACTGGTGGTTACCCACACATCAGACGGTCGTGATTGTAGCAAAACGATCGAACAGCGTGGAAAGCGCCCAAGGAGAGCAAGATTGGCGGCCGACCCTCCTTCAAGGAGGTGGCCGGCCCCGGCGAGGATGGCGGGCCGCCGGCCAGAGAGGACCGATGTCCACACTCGGGCAGCGCACCGGGGTCGGCCCTACCAGCCACCGCCCGACGCAGGCTCGGTGCCGGCCGCCGGGGGCGATCCCTGTGCCGGCTACCGGGCACAACCCCGGTGTCGGCTGCCGAGCGCAGCGCCGGCTCCGGGCGCCGGTCGCAACGTGTGGCGGCGGCCAGCCGCACGACGCGGCCGGACGGAGTCGGCCCAAGCAGGGAGCGACCGGCCGACCGCACCCGGAGGCGGGCGAGGAATGGCCAACCACGCTCGGCCCTTCCCGCGTTGGTCGCGGGAGGGATGGCTCCCGCCGTTCAAGATGGTCGGCGGGATTGCCGCGCCGCGAGGCGCGGCCTCGCCGGCCGGTGGTGAGGGAAAGGCCGGCCCCTACGGTTGGCCCCAGGCGGGATTCCGCACGCGGATCGCGCACGATCGCGAGCGCCGATCGCGCGCATGGCGGTTCCCCATGATCTTCATTTAGGATGATAAAATCACGGAGGAGTGAGCTATCCGCACCCCCTTCTTCGCTCATAAAATCACTTCTCCCCCGGACTCCCCATCAATAATCATTTGACACATTTTTTTTATTTTATTTAATCAATTTAAATCTTATAAAAAATAAAATCATATCACTAATTTATAAAAAAATATTCACATATACAATAATTAAATTTGTTTTGGAAAATTCAAAAAAACTTGACCGAAAATAAATATAACTCCTGAGAGAATATTTTTGAAAATAATTTAAACAAAACCTCGATATTTAGTAATTAAACAAGGCTTCGTTTGGCACTACGTTAGCAGCCGTGAATGTGATAGTTATGAATCGTCGATGAAATTCTTTAGACGAGGCCGAGCATCCACGAACGATGATTCATAATCCCTTCTTCACAGCTGCCACCGTCGCGCCAAAGAGAGCCTAAATTACTAAGAACTCTAAGTTGTTGTAATAGATTGTCACAACAACACGTTAGACCGCCTCAGCTCGTGGAGCTACAAATAGTCAAAGAGAATATGCGAAGAATATTAACCACCGAAATTATTCCCACAGTGAAGATAATTTTAATAAACGCCGGTCTCCTCTGGTTT
Organism: Platanthera zijinensis; assembly: GCA_039513925.1. Lineage (NCBI taxonomy): Eukaryota > Viridiplantae > Streptophyta > Magnoliopsida > Asparagales > Orchidaceae > Platanthera > Platanthera zijinensis. Next base: position 158,848,659 of record CM077089.1, on the reverse strand, counting down.
GCAGTATTGGATCTTTTGTAATTAACTAAATTACTTTGGGAGGTGGAATAGTTTTAGGACACGCCCCACCGGTACCCGAAATTTTAACCGCAATCTGATATTTGACTTGCTGCACCCCGGTGGCATTCCCCCTCCAACTTCCTCCAACCCATCCGCTGCAGCGACGGTAGGGGTTGGAGGCGTGAGCGAAGGATGCTCGGTGAACATTGTCAGCTTGTCCTCTTAACAGATTTTTCCCTGGATCAAAATCGTCGTAATCATAATCCTCTTCATCCTCCTCCTCGTCACTCTCCAGCCTCTCGTCCTCATTCACGTCAAGTTTATCGGATCCGAGTATCCGAAAGGACAAGCCTCTGAAGATTGCAGAGGCAGGGGAATCTATCGAATGAGAGCGCTGCCGTTAGCAATCGAGAGTTGCTCTAGGTATGGAAATCTCTCCCGAAGCCCCGCGGGTGGCAGGCAACCATGAAGAGATTTCACTGCGTGTGTCGCAGCTGCTTCCTCAACCCCCAAACCGACAATACGAATGCGGAAGAAGAGGAGGCATTGAAGAAAATGCAAGACTGGGTGGCATTGGGCAAACATAAATGAAAGGCTCACTTGAACTCACTGCATTGAAGATCAAACACAAGACTGTGGGGAGCATTGGGAACGCGTGAACAAATATATAATGGGCAGGATGATCGCCCGGGAGTTTCTCGAAGCGTTATTTCGATCCCAGAACCAATTCTCTATCTGAACAACGGAGCGAGGTCTGGATCATTCATATCCAGATCTAAATCACCGTTCAGGCGCATGAGATGGACAACATTTTCCGGCGGCTCGATCGCACGGGGATTCTTAGGAGTGTAGCCATGCAGCCTCTGGAGGTCGCGGGTAAGCCATCGAATATACGTGCGGTCCACCGGAGGCATAACCTTCACTAGGATCTCGTCGCCTTTCCCGGGCGGCTCGCTTTTCCCTGGCTCTTCCTTTCCGGGCTTATTGCCCATGATTGACGAAAAAGAGCAGTATTTGATGACTCGAATCTGGAGAGGGAAAACAGCCCTGAAAGAGAAAACTACTGTAAATGTAAAGTGAATTAAACTACTGTATTTGTTGCAAGGTGATTACAACAACAAATTCTATCACTAGATGAAAAGGAAGAAATGATGTTGAAGATTGTTAATTCTAGAGTTGATAGATGCTCTTCCCATTGGCCAAAATCTCCGCGGTTCGGTTCGAACGGTTTATTCGAACCGCTCCAATCATTCCAGCGTGTTGAAACTTCCAGCAATACACAGGAGACCATCCCGCTTTGAATCCTACTAGCTCCATTTTGATCATTGTGAAGAGATTATGGGTCCGTTTGGCACGGCGGCGGCAGTCATGAACGCGGTGGTGGTTATGAACCGTCGTTCGTGAACGCCCAACCCCACATAAGGGACTTCATGTACTTTTATGTTCAAAAGCGGTTTTCTTTTCATGGTGGTGGCTGTAATCCTTGTCATGTCAAAGATATATTCTATGATGGTGGCGTTTTTATCCAAACTCACCGGAGCAAAATAACCGCGCTAAACGAAAACTATGTCCACAATTTGGTTCTCTAATGTAGTAGTTAATATGGAAGAACTAGGAAGCAACCTCAGCAGCTGCAAGATAGGTCTACTTAAGTGGAGTACGGCCACCTTTTGCTACCCTAAAATAGAGAATTCAAAAATAAAAAAACTCCCTTGCCACCCTCCAAAATGAAGTTTGAACACTCGAGAGAATTTTTAAAGAATTTTAACTTTGCCGCAAAATCAACGAGTTTCTTGCTAGTGATGAGGCCTATCGGAAGCAAAGTTAAAAAACAACTTTTCGTGCCAAAGCATGCTTTACAAAAAAAGCTTTCATGGATGAGACTGAAAGTCTTGGTGAGGAGATAACAAAGATGTAATTGCTGAAATTTCTTTTATTTGGGAGGTGCCTAAGTTAGGAAACAAACTTTTTGTCTCTCTTATGATCATAAGTTCTAAGTTCCCATATATTTGCCGGTGAACTCGATGATGACATAAGGGGTGCAGGCTCATTGAATTTACAGGCTTTAAAAGCTAGCTGACATTTGTTAGTATTGCAGTTCAAATCTTTAATGTTTGGTGTTTTGATAATATTAGCTTGTGGAATCAATTCAAATATTCATTGTATGACATAATGAGCCCACTTGCAATTAGATATGATATCTTGACATCTTGACAAGCTCATTTTGTAGGGATGTAAAGGAACCAGATCCAAATATTGATACAAATCTTCTCGGTAATATTTAGGATCCGTTTGGCGAGGCGGTGGCCGGTCGTGAATGCAGTGGTTAGGGACCGTCGTTTCGTAAGCGGGCGCCCGACCTCATCTAAGGAACTCCCTCCACTTTTATGCTCAAATCAGTTTTTTTTACACGGCAGTGATAATAACTGTTGTCATGCTGCCAAGCACATTATTTATGATAGTAACATTTCTTTTCTAAATACATCGGAGTAAAAACGCTGAGTCAAACCGAACCTTAATAAAAAATTTGCCAACAGTAGGCTCCCTCCATCCAGATCAAGAAACCATTATCTGTGGAGTCGCACGATCCTAAGCTCTCATCTCTCAAGCGCTTTTTTTCCTTCCCAAAAGTTAACATCTTTTCACTCATTTTGCTTTTGATGCTCCTCCAGTGTTGCTTTATCTGTCATTTTCTCAAAGGGTATATTCATAAATATTGCTAAGGGGCGATTGCGGTAGTTATTGAAAACCGTGATCATGAACGGAGTTGCACAATTTGGAGAACTTGTATTTTCAGTGCAACCCTGAACGCAAAAGCAATTTTATCTATTTGGTAGCATAGAACATCGGTGGTTCTAGTTGTGATTTCTTTTTCTAGTAATTGGTGATTAGAAAAGATTGGAGACTAGAAAATCCTTCTCTCAAGGGAATATACATAAATATTGTTTAGGGGCGACTACGGTAGTTATTGAAAACTGTGATCATGAACGGAGTTGCACTATTTGGAGGACCTATATTTTCAATGCCACCATGAATGTGAAAGCAAATTTCTATGTTTGGTAGCATAGAACATTGGTGGTTGTTTACATCAAAATTCTAGTTGTGATTTTTTTCTAGTTATTGGTGATTAGAAAAGATTGGTGACTAGAAAATCCTTCTCTCAAGAGAATATTCATAAATATTGTTTAGGGGCGATTGCGGTAGTTATTGAAAACTGTGATTATGAACGGAGTTGCACTATTTGGAGGACTTGTATTTTCAGTGCAATCCTGAACGTGAAAGCAATTTTATCTGTTCGGTAGCATAGAACATCGGTGGTTCTTTACATCAAAATTCTAGTAGTGGTTTCTTTTTTCTAGTTATTGGTGACTAGGAAATATTGGTGACTAGAAAATCATTCAGGGAATATTCATAAATATTGTTTAGGGGTGACTGCAGTAGTTATTAGAAACTATGGTCATGAACATAGAGTTGCACTATTTGGAGGACTTGTACTTTCAGTGCAAACCCTGAACGCAAAAGCAATTTTTATCTGTCTGCTAGCATAGAACAGCAGTGGTTGTTTACATCAAAATTCAGTTGACATAAAAGCATAAGCATACTAATAGGATTACCAAACTCATTATAACCCTTGTATCTAACAAAATGCAGATCAATCAGTAAATTCTTCACTAATTTGTGCTTGTAGCGTTGGTATACTAGGTGTACAACCCCATGTTCGTCGAGAGGACCCAACGAGGCTGAGCGAAGTGAGGCCCTCGGGATGGACCATGGAATCACGAGTCATAGGCGAGCCGAGCCGGACCGCATCTGGCAGTCAGGCGGGCGAGCCGAGGGAGCCGGCCCGCTTCAGCTCGGCAGGACGGCGAGCCGAGCCGGCCCGCATCTGGCAGGGAGGCGAGCGAGCCGAGGCAGCCGGCTCGCTTCATCTTGGCAGTAGGGCGAGCCGAGCCGACTCGCATCCGCCAAGCATGGCGGGCGAGCCGGAGCAACCGGCCCCCATCCGCCAAGCAGGCGGGCGAGCCGGAGCAGGTCGGCCCGCATCCGCCAGGCAGGCGAGCGAGCTGCGGGAGTTGCCCCGCACCCGTTTAGGAGGTAGGCGAGCCCGCAGAAACCGGCTCACACCCGCCTAAGAGGCAGGCGAGTCGCGGGAGCAGGGCCGCATCTGCCCAGGGGACTGGCGAGCTGGCTCGAGCTCCCTCCCATGCATGAGGTGCTAATAGCATGCATTTGATATAGTTTGGTCTGCCAGTAACCACTTCAGACAGCGAAGTTTCGTTGTTGGCAGACCCACCTTAGGCTGCGTATAGTAAAACAAAAATGCGGAGTTACGCTATTTGCAGGCCAGACTCATAAATCTATAAATAGACCCACATGGGTGTCTTAAAAGGCAAGTTTTCTTATTTCCTTGTCTTGTAGCGCTTTCTGAGGTATCTTTAGCTTAACACTAACTAAGGAGGGGAAGCACTCTAATATCTTCCGGGTGTATGGTGGGACCTCCGTGCTGCAGCCGTGGGTCAGTCTCAAATCCTAAGCTCTTGATCGAGTCGGCTCCCTAGGAGAAGTAAGTGTGCAGTCACCCCTTTTTAGGGTCCAGACTCCACCGAAGCCGGTTTCCGGTTTCAACATTTTGGTGCGGTGAGCGTGGAGAGTGACCAGCACAAAAAAAATCCTTAGTGAACTCAATGACTGGAAGCGAAGGACAAGGATCTGATCCAGCCGACTCGCAGCCTCCCCCTCCCCTGGCCACCCTCGGAATGTTCGAAGACTTTAAGAAGGAAGTCAAGGATCTGGCACTCTTCGCACTCGCGGTTCGCGGCTAGTGCTCGACGCCCTCTGTCCCGGTAGTCGTTGCCCCGTCTCTGGGCGAGAACGCCCCGTCAGGCGACATGGGAAGGAGGTCGAGGGGGAAGGCAGCGAGCGAGACCTCTCAGGACGAACGTTGTTCCCCGATTCGGCGAGTGCGGGTAGGGCCAACGAGGGGGAGGCGCGAGACCGCCCAGCTCGTCCTGTAGGGGAGGGGAGTCCTTTTAGCGAGCTGGTTGCATCCGCCCCAGTCCCAGAGGGGTTCCTTGAGCCGGAGAATGTCCTACTATACCGGTAGGGATGATCCGGTCCAGCAAGTCCAGTAGATCGAGGACGTGGTCTCAATCCTCCAGATGTCGGATGCTTTCAAGTGCCGGCTATTCGTCATAACCTTCAAGGAGAAGGCAAGGGATTGGTTCCATCAGCTTCCCGCCAGCTTCATATACTGCTTTGAGGACCTGTGTCAGGGGTTCCTGCTGAGGTTTTCAACTTCGAAGAAGAGGAAGAAGGAGTCGGAGTCCCTGTCTCATCAAGCAGGGCGTGAAGGAGACGCTGGGGAGTTACGTCGACAGGTTCCAGGAGGAGGTTCTCCAAGTTCAGGAGATGTCTGGGCATAGTCTCATGATAGCCTTCACTCTGGGGCTGCGACAAGGGTTCTTCAGAATGGAGTTAAAACGGGTGCCTCCACTGTCCTTCGAGAAGCTGATGAAGAGGGGGACAAAAGAGATCGATTGAGAAGTATCGAATCCGGCATTCGCCAGGAGGCTAGCCAAGTTGGCAGCGGAGGAGAAGAAAGAAACAGGAGGTAGGAATCAGGAGATGAGGAGGGGAGAGCCCAGGCAGCGGGAGCAGCAGCAGTCCGAGAAGGGGTCGTCAGGAGCCGAACAACCAGTTGGGTTGGAGGCAGCAGGAGTGGCACGACCGGGGAAAAGGAAGAGGTTTCCACGGAGGGGGAAACCATCAAGGGGGGCAAGGTCGGTTCAACCCCCCAGGATGGAGGCAAGGCCAGAGACCCCTCTCCCCGGCAGCACCAGGCTATGGCGATAGCTCTGGGGAGGAGGAGGAGAGGTGTTCAGAGGAGAAGGCCGGAAAGCAAGGCGGAGCTGCCCTACTGCAATTTTCACCAGGAGGAAGGTCACGCGACGGCCACCTGCCCGGAGTTCTTGGAGATGAGGGGGGCAAGAGAGCAGGCCTCGCGCCAGCAGCGACCCCGACAGGAGGTGCGAATAGAAGAAGTTCTGCCAGGAGCGGAGGACGAGGACAGGTGTGAGGCGGGCCGACGTAAGAGGCTGAGGTGTGATTAGAATGATCCATGGGGGGGAGGCGAGGCCACCCGCAAGGCGAGTCTCCACATCATGTACCGTCAGAGCGTTGCCTCGACATCCCAAGCCCCGCCCCCAGATGAAAAGATCACCTTCTCCTGGAAGGACATACCGGATCATGACAATCCATTCTGTGATGCGCTAGTAATCCAAGCCGCCATCGAGAATTTCACTGTCGCCCGGATCCTCGTCGACAACGGGAGTTCCGTCAACGTCGTTTTCAAAAAGACGTTTGACGAGATGAAGGTGGATGCCAAGAGGGTGTTGGCTTCAGATGGCCCTTGTTCGGATTCCCCGGAGAGAGAAAGGAGGTGGAGGGGGGAGTCAGACTCCATATCACCTTGGGGGGTCAATCCAGGAACTGCAGGTTCGTCATCGTGGACGCCCCTAGCAGCTATAATGCGATATTCGGACAGTCCCTCATCAGCGCCTTCCGCTGCATACCTTTGTCCTTCCACCAATGTCTCAAGTTCAGCGTCGAGAGAGTCCAGGTCCGGGTCCGGGGAGACCCAAAGGCAGCGAGGGAATGCTACGTCACCGCGGTCAACACCATTTCGTGGCAGGAGGGAGCTGAAGAGATGGAGAGAAGGATGGAGGAGTTGTCTGGGCAGGAGGTCGTGGGGGAAGAAGCTGAGATGGAGGTAGAGGAGGTGGAGATCCCCGCCTGTGTGGTGGGAGCAGAAGAAGTTTCGGAGGAGCAGTCCAGGGTGATGGCAGCGAAGGAAGTCGAGGAGGAGGAAGCCATCATCCCAAGAAATTGGATAATAAAACAGTACTTTCCCGCGCTTTTGTCTATCTTTGATGATCCACCTGCTCGATATAATGAATGTGTAGAGTGGCTGGCCAAGAGATAAGCTTGGTTGATGCTCAACACCCGCCGTCAGGCCCCTACTAGTTGATTGAGCCGGTGGTAGCGCCCGGTGGCTGGACAAGAGATAAGTCCAGTTGATGCTCAACACCCGCGGCCAGGCTCCTACTAGCTGATTGGGCCGGCGGTAGCGCCCAATGGCTGGCCAAGAGATAAGTATGGTTGATGTTCAACACCCGTCGTCAGGCTACTACTAGCTGATTGGGCCGGCGGTAGTGCCCGGTGGCTGGCCAAGAGATAAGTCTGATTGATGCTCAACACCCGCCGTCAGGCTCCTACTAGCTGATCGGGCCGGTGGTAGCGCCCGGTGGCTGGCCAAGAGATAAGTCTGGTTGATGCCAACACCCGCCGTCAAATTCCTATTAGCTAATCGGGCCGGCGGTAGCGCCCGGTGGCTGGCCAAGAGATAAGTCTGGTAGATGCTCAACACCCGCCGTCAGGCTCCTACTAGTTGATCAGGCCGGCGGTAGCTCCCGGTGGCTGGCCAAGAGATAAGTTCAGTTGATGCTCAACACCCGCCGTCAGGCTCCTACTAGCTGATCGGGCCGACGGTGGGGCCCGGTAGCTGGCCAAGAGATAAGTCTGGTTGATGCTCAACACCCGTCGTCAGGCTCCTACTAGCTGATTGGGCCGGTGGTAGCGCCCGGTGGCTGGCCAAGAGATAAGTCTGGTTGATGCTCAACACCCGCCGTCAGGCTCCTACTAGCTGATTGGGCCGGTGGTAGCGCCCGATGGCCTAAGGCTGGCTTAGGCGCAAGGCGCAGATGAAGTCTGGTTCGCTGATTGGGCTCAACAAATTGGGCGAATTGGGCGCGCTGAAATTGGGCGAATTGGGCGCCCAATTCGCTGAAATTGGGCGAATTGGGCGCCCAATTCGCTGAAATTGTTCGCTGAAATTGGGCGCCCAATTCGCTGAAATTGGGCGCCCAATTCGCTGAAATTGGGCGCGCCCAATTCGCTGAAATTGAGCGAATTCGAATTTCAGGGAATTGGGAGCCCAATTAGCTGAATTTCAGGGAATTGGGAGCCCAATTAGCTGATTTTCAGGGAATTTGGAGCCCCATTCGCTGATTTTCAGCGAATTGGGCGCCCCATTCGCTCAATTTCAGCGAATTGGGCGCCCCATTCGCTCAATTTCAGCGAATTGGGCGCCCAAGTGCGCCTAGGGGTGTCTCGGGTGCGTCTAAGATCATGTTTTTGCCCATATTAAAAAAAAATAAAAAAAAAATATCTTGAAAGGCCCGGGCGCGCCTTTGATGCGCCTGGGAGCCTGTAAGGCGCGCGCCTGGGGCACATCGCCTGCCTCAGCTGTGCTGAGGCGCGGCGAACTGCGCCTGGTGCGCCCGGCGCCTCAGGCGCGCCTAGGCGCGTGCCTTGACAACTATGGCTGGCCAAGAGATAAGTCTGGTTGATGCTCAACACCCGCCGTCAGGCTCCAACTAGTTGATTGGGCCGGTGGTAGCGCCCGGTGGCCGACCAAGATATAAGTCCGGTTGATGCTCAACACCCACCGTCAGGCTCCTACTAGCTGATTGGGCCGGTGGTAGCGCCCGGAGGCTGACCAAGAGATAAGTCTGGTTGATGCTCAACACTTGGCGAGGAGGGCGTCAGAGGAGTCTGCCTTCTTCTTGTGGTGCTCCACCTCCTCGAGCGCGAGACGGCGGGCTTGATCCTTGTCGGTGGCGTTCCTCAGGTGCTCGGCGGAGTTCCTTTCTACCTGCACGCAGCGGCGAACCACCATGCGAGCCAGCTCCAGAGCGTGGAGCTAGGCCCGAGCAATCTCGTGCACCAATACTCGCGTGGACTCCTCGTCGAAGATCGAGGCATCCTCCCGCGAGTAGACTCCAAAGGAGAAGGCGAAGGCCTCCCCGTCAGAGGTGTCCTGCTCCAGCCAGGACGGTAGGAGGGTGGAGATTGAGGCCCTGTTCGCCCCCTTGTCCCACAGCAGGAGGGGGTTGTCGAGCTCGTCGAGATGCTTCTCGTCGTAGCCGAAGTTTCGGTGCCCCCTCGGCACAGGCTTATTGGCCGGCTCCTAATCCCGCGACTTGGAGGTGCCGGCGACCTCGCTAGGGGTCCTACTGGCGGGAGCTCGAGAGGTCGTGGCTTCCTCAGGGTGCGAGTCCGCCGGTGTTTTTCCATTTTCCCGGAGCGCAGAAGGTTCCCCACCCCGGGTCTTCTTTGACGCGGGCTTTATAGGATACTGCTCGCGAGCAGCCCGCTTGTGGGGAATAAGGGGGGTCGGGACCTCGCGATGCGCAGCAGCAGCCGCTTCTGCGAGGGCGAGGCTGGCGGGAGCGATCCGAGCGCTCTCATATGGCGGGTGTAGGGGAGGTCTGCTCACCTGTAGTTATCAGTGGTCGATGAGAACCTGTAATAAGGGGAAAGGGAGACGAGTGCGAGTAACCTTACCTTCCCCGGGAGGAACCGGAGTCAAGGTGACGACGGTTCCTTCGAAAGAACGCGACCTCGAAGTTCTTCCCCGTAAAGGACCCAAAGAGGTCGGCTTCGTGGCCCCCCAGGCTGAGAGGACGGTAGCTCGGCTCGCTGAGCTGTACCGGCGAGAAGGGGACGTTCCCGAAGTCCCCCATCACAAAGACAAATTTCCTTAGCCAATTATGGCTCTTGTTCACCGTCTCACGCACCTTCACTTGGTTGTTGGAGAAGTAGGTGGTGTCCATCCTTGTTCGCCTGAAAGGAGAACAACTTGCGGAAGACCGCGAGGCTGAATTCGATCCGCTCCTCTCGCAGGAAGCAAGCGAAGGCGACCACCACGGAAACCGAGTTCGGGGTTAGTTGGCCCGGAACCACCACGAAATATTTCAACACCTGCCGCACCTCAGGCCACAGGGGAAGTCGCAGCCCCGCGTCGAAGTGGGCGATGGGGATCACGAGCTCGGTGCCGAAGAGATCATTGATTTTCTCAGACTCTCCCGGCCGTCTCGCCTCGAACCCGAGCGAGATGAACTTGACGACCACCGAAAGGTGCTTGTTCTCGGTGAGGTTGGTGGAATGGAAGGCGTAGTCTGAAAAAGTCCACGCGCACTTGCCTCGCCCCTCAGCATCATCATCATCTCCTCCCATCTCGCAAGCTGGTAGGCGGGCTGGATGTTGGAGTTCTCGCGAATAGCGGCGAGCTGAGAATCAGACTCGGGAGCGAAGGAAGCGCTGAGGGAAGAGTTAATACGGTAGGTAGAGAAGGGGAGGCTATTTATAAAGATAAAAGGGCGGGAAAACGTCCTTTCGGCGGGAGGTGTGCGGATAGAAAAAATACATTTTAACGCTTTGATACCCGAGCCCGTCCCCCCTAATTCCTTCTACTTGCTCGCCGCGGTCCTAACACAATAAAATCTAAGCGACATTGAGCTAAGAGGCGAGCGAGAGAGGCTCCTACATGCGTATAAACATAAGCAGACCCATCGGCGGGCGGAATTGTCTCAAATGTTAACATTGGAGGGGGGCGAGCACCCCGAAGAAGAAAAAGAAGAAATGAGATAACAAGTTTTCATAACCGCACGACGCGAGCTGAGGCACAGGAGGCGAGCACGGCCCAGGTCCGTGGGATGGCAACAAGAGTGTGGCGGATTCAGTACTGAATCCATTTCCACCTACCCCGGCCTCGCGCACCGAAGCAAGGTGGTAGGCGAGGGTAGTAGTACTCGCGAACCACAGCGAGCTCTTGCTGGGCCAGGCTGACCTGCTCCGTAGCCCGCTGCAATAGTTCCTCAGCCCGCGCGAGGTGCACTCCGGGTGAGGTCGTCCTGTCGCCCTCTTCTTGGCGCCTGCTGTCCAAGGCACCAAAGCGCGCCTCCGTTCTCGGCCTTGTCCTCGTCCACCCTGCCGAAGATCTCCCGCAGCATCAACGAGTGTTTTCGGAACAACTTGGCCACTCGCGTCTTCATCCCCTCAGCATCCCGAGGGTCACCCAGGTAATCTGCGATCTTGTCCGGAGAAGGGGGAGGCGAGTACTCCTCGCTCAGATCCATATCGGATGAAGAGAACTCTTGAAAACCTGAGAAAGAAGAAAAGTTAGCGGGGCGGGCGGACAACAACGAGCAAGCAAGAATATGATCTCACCATGGGTCGACACATCTCTCGCGTCGAAGTGCAGGCGGGGGGTACTTGGTTGGCCTTGAAAGGGCTCACCGCCAAGAGCCGCGAAGGTTTTTCCCAACCCGGGGCAGGCCGGCGAGTGTAGAGTCCGGTTGGAGGCCCCCGAGGGTGGAGGCTGCAAAAATAAGAGTAATTAGAAATAAAGGAGGACCGAGCAAAAGGCAAAAGCGAGAAGCCGAGACTCACCAGTCCAGAGGGGAGGAATGCTCGGGACCGCGAGAAGGGTAAATCCCGCGACCGAGGGGCTGACGACTCGCTCAGACAAGAGCGGGGAAAGATGTCCTGGGCCCGAGCCCCCACCTCTATCCTCGCAAGGCGTCTCCTGCGGAAGAGGAATCGTGTCAGAACCAACACAACATGGGATAAAAGAGACCGGCCCGCGCACCTGGGGAATGGCCTCAGAACCAGCCACCGAACTGGAAGGGGGGCGTCACCCTGAGAAGGCCGTTTGATCATCTTGGCTTTCTTTGGTCTGAAGGAAGAGTCGGGCGACCTCCGAGCCAGCCAGGGGGCGACGTCGGCGACCTGCGACTGAGTTCCCTCCCTCGCGGCCTCCAGGCGAGCACGCATCTCCTCTGAGATAGGCATCAGGCGCACCGCTATAATAACGTGCAAAAAAAGTAGGAGGAAGTAAGTGGGTGAATTCCTTTGAGTCCAGCAATATATATAGAGCAAGGAGGTGGGGTCCACCAAAAGATTCCCTCCAGCTCAGCAAGCACTACCCGAATAGTTGAGGTTGGATGATTTTTTTCGAGTTTTGCAAAAGCTCATAAAAAGCGAGGATTGTGTACAACCTCGTGTTCGCCGAGTAGACCCAAGAAGGCCGAGCGAAGTGAGGCCCTCGGGATGGACCATGGAATCACGAGTCATAGGCGAGCCGAGCCGGCCCACATCTGGCAGTCAGGTGGGCGAGCCGAGGCAACCGGCCCGCTTCAGCTCGGTAGGAGGGCGAGCCGAGTCGGCCCGCATCCGGCAGGCAGGCAGGCGAGCCGAAGCAGCCGGCCCGCTACAGCTTGGCAGTAGGGCGAGCCGAGCCGCCCCGCATCCGCCAAGCAGGCGGGCGAGCCGGAGCAGTCGGCCCCTATCCGCCAAGCAGGCGGGCGAGCCGGAGCAGTCAGCCCACATCCGCCAGGCAGGCGAGCAAGTTGCGGGAGTCGCCCCGCACCCGTCTAGAAGGCGGGCGAGCCCGCAGAAACCGGCTCGCACCCGCCTAAGAGGCATCCGCCCAGGGGACTGGCGAGCTGGCTCGAGCTCCCTCCCGTGCATGAGGTGTTAATAGCATGCATTTGATATAGTTTGGTCTGACAGTAACCACTTCAGACAGCGGAGTTTCGCTGTTGGCAGACCCACCTTGTGCGGCGTATAGTAAAATAAAAAAAATGGAGTTACGGTATTTGCATGACAGACTCAGAAATCTATAAATAGACCCACAATAGTATCTTAGAAGGTAAGCTTTCTCATTTCCTGATCTTGTAGCGCTTTCTGAGGTATCCTTAGCTCAGCACTGGCTAAGGAGGGGAAGCACTCTAAGATCTTCCGGGTGCGTGGTGGGACCTCCGTGCTGCAGTCGTGGGTCAGTCTCAAATCCTAAGCTCTCGGTCGAGTCGGCCCCCCAGGACAAGTAAGTGTGCGTTCACCCCTTCTTAGGATCTAAACTCCACAGAAACCGATTTCCGATTTCAACACTAGGAGTTACATGCCAATTCTCTGATCCTCCCTCTTCTGGAAAAGATTGGTGGCTAGAAACAAAAATCACAACCAGAATTTCCACAGTGGCTCACTGCACTAGTTGATGGGGATGAACTAATTTAAAAAATTAGACTTAAGAGTTAGTAAGGATTCATATATTCTCCTAAAATGATGGAACAAGGGATAATCCAGTTATCAAGGATTACAGTGTATGTACATATCAGTGCCAAGAGTATCAACTGCTTAGTATCAGATTTGCGTGTAAAAGCTTCAGAAATCATGCAGAAAATGGGAGGAATACCTAGATCGGGAAAACGAGGGAAGGCCACGAGCTTCCAGGACGTAGATCACGGGATGCTTGACGGCAACCGAACGATCGGCGGCGGGCGGCGAGCGGCGAGTGGCGAGCGGCGAGTGGCGAGCGGCGAGCGGCGAGCGGCGACCGGTGACCGGCGAGCAGGGTTGGATGGCGAGATGTTTTGTCGACTACTCCGCGAACCGAAGAATGGAAGATAGGGTTTTCCAAGGGAGTTTATATAGGCAGTTTTACATGACTATTGATAGGCCAAATATAATGGCAGCCCAACAAATGATTATTGACAATCCGATGGATAGTGATAGTCCAAAAAATAAATTTTTTTAAAAAATAACAAATCATTGTCAATTACTACATTAACTCAGAAAAACAGATATGACAGTTCATAATTCTATTATATGACATTTTTAGGAAAAGAGTAAAAACACGAACCCCGAATTAACTAAATACAAGTTTCACGCGCATTTTAAAAATAAGCCTATTATATGATATTTTCAGGAAAAGTGTTCAACATGAAAGTTGTAGATCTCGACGAGAACTACAACTTTTATGTTGAACACTTTTTCTAAAAATATCATATAGTAGGTTTATTTTCAAAAGGCGCGACACCGGGCGGAACTATTGTGAATCACATAGTTCCTCCCGGGTTTCACGTCTTTTGAAAATAAGCCTACTATATAACATTTTTAGAAAAGGTGTTCAACATAAAAGTTTTAGATCTCGACGAGAACTATAACTTTCATGTTGAACACTTTTCTAAAAATGTCATATAGTAGTTCTATTTTTAAAAGGCGCGACACCGGGCGAAACTATTGCGAATCGCATAGTTCCACCCGGGTTCCGCGTTTTTTGAAAATAACCCTACTATATGACGCTTTTAGAAAAAGTGTTCATCATAAAAGTTGTAGAACTCGTCGAGATCTACAACTTTCATGTTGAATACTTTTTCTAAAAATACAATATAGTAGGCCTATTTTCAAAAGACGCGTGCTCCGCGTTTTGGGCTGATATTAACGGCCATATTATGCGTGTTTTTAATTGTTTTGTCGGGCTGCCAATAGTCATATATGAGCTGCCAATATAAACGCCATTTTCGAAACAGAAAAGTTTTCGTTGGTGACTTGTTTTTTCGCTATTTCTACTGGCGGAGGAATTGCAAAATTGGACGGTGAGCTTTGTCGTTCTATTGCCGTGTGGAACAATAGACGGTGGTGATTAAAACTAAAAAATCAAAGGGATGTGGTGAATCCGTTCAAACATAGTACGATCTTCTATGAGATCATATTCAACTGGACTCCGCTCTCTCGACGAAGAAATTTCACGGTTGCACTGGGAAGCCTTTGTGCGTGGGGCTGCCCCTTTTTTTATAGATTTTGAGGGTGCACGTCATTACGCTATAATGAGAAATTTTTGGTTCCGTGCTTCGTTTTCAAATTCATGTTCGAGAGCCCATGATGGTGGCACGTTGTCGGAAAAAATAGAAACACTTGGGCTCTGTTTGGTAAGGCGTTGGCGGCTGGAAATCCAGCAAACGCCGCATGCGTTCGGGACCGGAGGGGGAGTGCTGCCGCTGTAAATCCGCAATTTTCGGCATTCCAAAGAGGGAGGGCAAGAGAAACAACTGCCGCCCCCGCTTCCGTGCATCTGTATTTCCGTCGTGCGGATGTGGTCGCTCCCGTACGGAGCTCCACCGACGCACCAAACACGTGTGATCTTCAGAGATATCAAGCGTGATTTCTGAGATGATGACACAATCTCACGCGATCTAGCAATTATGATGTGTTCGTTTCGCCGGAATTGGGGCAAGGAATTGGAATTGAGTATCTCAATTCCAATTTGTGTTCGTTTGATGTTTTTTAGGAAGGAATTGACATTCATAAAAAACCTATGAGTTTTAGGAGAAAGTGTTTGACCAAAACTAATTCCGACGTTTGTTTGATGCTTTTTATGAAGGAAATTGGCTTTGACCCAAAACGGTCTTTGAAAATCCTTCTATCCCCAAAAAAACACCTATTTTTATGGGTTTTGATCAGTTTTGGCACTGTAGAAAAGCTTCTCCCCCGTTAATCTCCTCTACCAACCGGCGACAATCTTGACTTTTCGAAAACCCGATGGATTTGGAAGCCCTAAACGATCCATTTCAGGCAAGCTTGCAATTTATATGTCGAGCTTTCACATTTCCGTCGCCGAACCACGAAGCCTATGCATTTCAAGCAAGCTTTTCCATTTCCGGCTACGCTCGTTTTGGAGAAGATGATGAACATTAGATTCCGCCCCTCCCAAAAAATTCGATTTAGAATTCTTTCCTCTCAAAATCTTCTCCAAACGAACAAGAAGAAGAAGATTTTAACTCATTTTCAAAACTCATAATTTTTTGATTTTGATCAAAACCAATTTCCTCCATATAAAACCTACGAAACGATCGGAGCCTTACAGATCATATTAATGAGAATCGTGTGATGTTATAAGCAGTCGGTCTCGCATTGCACCCCAAAATCAATCATATACGTTGAGAGGCCCTCCCTCCTCCAAAAGGAAGTTAAACTTTCTCCACAAGTTAGATTGTCGTCTTCTCTGATATTTTTTTTTCCGACACAATTGGCTTGTCTGACACTTAGCTTACAATGATATATATAGTCAAACTTTGTGCATATAAAGCAAAGGTAAAGTTGGCCACTCATACTCTTCACGGATGTTAGAAATGTGCTCATATTATGTTTGTTTTGTAGAAACTCTTCACGCATTTATTATATCATTAGTAAGATAATGCATGATTGGGTCAAAACTGATGATTATAACAATTAAAAATACAAACGTGAATTGATAGGACACAATGCTCAGTTGTCCTTTGTTTCCCTTCTTAAAATTTACAAACTAAATAAAGGGGACAGGTGCTTGTTGGAATCACACAAAACTTCTTGTTGTCAAGATTAATGTATATAGATTGATCAACATTCATCTCCTTAATCTCAAGAGACCATGATCTTTGATCCTTACACTAATTCATGGAGTGAGATGTATGCTTGGAATACATCCGACCTATCTTAGTGCATAAATCCTTGCATAGATAATAGAGATGAAAAGGGCTCCAATGCTTTTTTTTAAACTTGAGTTGACCTTTCCGTGAAGTGGATTTGTCAAAATATCGACAAGTTGGTCGTCATTCACCACTATCTGGTATGCTTGTTAGATGTCATATAAGTGATCTTGATGGGGACAACATTTATCTTGAATGATTAGTGTAGTCTCTTCTTCAAGTGGGGATCAAATAGGTTACATTCTCTAATGAAATCAACTACTAAGATAGTGGGTATCACTAATTAGATGGGAGGGACTGTTTATTGTTTGTGTTGCTCGAAGCATCCGGATGGGGATCTAGGTGGAATCCCCTACCCGTTGCCCCTAGGTGGGTATAAATAGGCAAACCCTTAGGAGTTACTACGGATATGAGTTAACCGTGTACCTAACACGACCCGTTAAGCCTCCGAACCCGTTAATTGTCCAAATATACACTAACAATCTACTCCTATATTTGTGACAAATAACGTATACGTTTCGGAGTGCAGAAAGTGGAGAATATTAAAATAAATTTCCGACTTAACACATTACCATAAGAGTTAGCACCGTTTTTAAAGAAAACATAAACATGAATTTTTAAAAACAATAACATAATACATGCAACGAAAAATGTGCTACTCAACAATAAATAAGTCTGGAAAAACAATAAAATGACTACAGATAAACATGTAACAATTCTACTCAGAGAGTAGATCATCATCATCTATGTCAAAATCCACTTTCTCTCCTCCATCTTCACCAGTGCCTGCAAGGAATTTCATGAGTCAGACTCTATGAATTCATTAACATATGCAGTGACGTATCAAAGTAAGCTAGCTCTACTTAAATGAGCTTAGTACTTGTAGCAGTAGTGAAGTAACACTGTCAGCATCTCTATGCAGTCTAGCTAGGACCAGTCAGGTTTTGATTTTAATAAATCAAACGTTGTTATCTTACTCATTAGTGACCACTATGTGCCTCATCATATGACTTGACACACTGTCATTTGCAGCATTATCAAATGTGGAATAATGTGCTATGATCACTAATGTTAGATTAACTCATACAACGACTTTCTATTCCCAGTTGAATAATTCTCAAATCAGCTTACAATGAGAAAGACGTTAAGTCATCAGGTGTGGAATGACTAGCATCTAACCATCTTGGGCTTTCATCAAGAAATTATTTGGGGTTTTCAGTCTGTTATTAGATGCTTGAATGTTGCGACTATAGATTCTTACCATAAAACATAAACATAGGAGGAAGTTTCATATTTCTATGAACTTTAATCTCATCTCCCCCGATATTTTAATCGTGAGAACTCTATTTAAGCCCTTTGTCAAAGCGTCTGCAACATTATCTTTTGACCTCACATCAATGAGGTTCACAATCCCTTGACTCGTAAGGGAGGTCAACCAGGCTTGTTTCATCCTGAGTTGCCTTCTTTTGCTGTTGAACAAAGTGTTCGTAGCAATCGTTTTCGTAGCCTGATTATCGCAGTAAACTGCAACTAAACTCAACTTCAGGCTCGACAATGAAATGTCCATCACCAAATCTCTTATCCACTCTGCTTCTTCTCCCGCTGAAGCTAGAGCGTAGAGTTCGGATTCCATAGAAGATAATGCAATACATGATTACCTCTTGGACTTCTAGGCTACAGCTGCTCCTCCTAGTGTGAATATAAATCCACTAGTGGACTTGCTGTCATTTAATTCTGAGCACCATGATGCATCAGAATATCCTTCCAACACTTGCGGATGACCATGATAACATAAAGCATACTTTTGGGTGCGCTTTAGGTATCGCATCAGCCTATCGAGGGCATCCCAATGGTCTTTACTAGGATTACTAGTGAACCTGCTCAACATGCCGACCGTAAAGGCTATGTCAGGTCTTGTGCAGACCATAGCATACATGAGACTACCAATCAATTTAACATAATCTGACTGTCGAAACGCAGCTCCATCATTGGGTTTTAAGCGATTATTATAATCGTAAGGTGTCTCCACTGCTCTACGTTCACTGTATCCCCACGTGTCCAACATGGACTTTATGTAGTGGCTTTGACTTAGGGAAATGCCATTTTTCCCAAAGCTCACTTGCATGCCTAGAATAGTCTCAGCTACACCTAGGTCTTTAATGCTAAACTCTTTCATTAGTTCTGACTTAACGTCATCCACTACGGATTGATCAGAACCAAGTATCAACATATCATCCACATACAAGCATATTATAGCGACTTTGTTCGATCTATGACGTATGTAAAGACATTTGTCCGAGAGACTCGACATGAATCTCATGTTCCTTACACTAGAGTTAAACTTCTCATGCCATAATTTTGGTGCTTGTTTTAGTCCGTATAGCGACTTGATCAACCTACAGACCTTATTTTCGTGACCTTTTACTGTAACGGTCCAGGTCCGCCAACCCGCGGGACCCAGCTGGCACCGCCGGCCCACCAGTAGTCCAGACCCGGGCCCACTACTGGCAGTAAGCCTATCACATTCAAGCCTGCAGGCCATGCACCCCAACCCCTCTCCCTCTACAGGCGGGTTGTTGGTGGTCGTAGCCCCCCTTAGATGAGTCAAACTCGATAGTCAAGCCCGCACTACGGGGACTTCCCAGGAGGTCACCCATCCCAGTACTACTCCAGCCCGAGCACGCTTAACTATGGAGTTCTTTCAACTCTCATCACCAACTGAGCTGCAGCTCAGTTGGTGATGAGGAGTGGTTTGAAAACTCCTTATCAAGGAGGTCTCGGGTTCGATCCCCGGCCTCAACAACCCGCCTGTGAATGGAGAGGGTTGGGGTGTACGGCCTGCAGGCTTGAATGTGATAGGCTTACTGCCAGTAGTGGGCCCGGGTCTGGACTACTGGTGGGCCGGCGGTGCCAGCTGGGTCCCGCGGGTTGGCGGGCCTGGACCGTTACAAAAAGTGCACTTTTTGTAACGGCCTCCCCAGCACCATGCTCGTAAGGACGGCCGCCGGCACCCCCAGCACCACGCTCGAAAGGGTTCAGCCTAACCAGGTCTGCAGACCATGCACCCCAACCCCTCTTCGCGCCTGTTTTTTAGCAGCGGTAGGTTGTTGCCACTGGGGATCGAACCCAGGACCTTGATAAGAGACTCTTTACCACAGCTCTCATCACCAACTGAGCTGCAGCTCTCATCAAGGTCCTGGGTTCGATCCCCAGTGGCAACAACCTACCACTGCTAAAAAACAGGCGCGGAGAGGGGTTGGGGTGCATGGTCTGCAGACCTGGTTAGGCTGAACCCTTTCGAGCGTGGTGCTGGGGGTGCTGGCGGCCGTCCTTACGAGCATGGTGCTGGGGAGGCCGTTACATCTACTATGAAGCCTTCAGGTTGGCTCATGTATATTTCTTCGGTCAGATCTCCGTTCAAGAACGCAGTCTTAACATCCATTTGATGAACAATAAAGTTCTCAATAGACGCAATAGCAAGTAGGATCCTAATAGTTGTTAAATGACACACTGGTGAATATACATCAAAGTAATCCACCCCACTAACTTGTGTGAAACCTAGCCACCAGACGTGCTTTATACTTAGCTACGCTACCATCAGGATTGAGTTTCTTTTTCAGAACTCACTTACACCCTATAGTTTTAGCCCCTTTTGGCTTATCAACCAACGTCCAGGTGTTGTTTTGAAGTAGAGAATTCATCTCTTCATCAATGGCTTCTTTCCAGAGTAGTGAATCCCTTGATCTCATCGCATCCTTATAGGTGGATGGATCGGCCTCAACGTGGTAAGTGACAAAGTCACTACCAAAGGTTCCGGGAGTTCACTCTCTCACTGAGGTCCGTCTAGACTCTAGGACACTACTGTCTACCGGGATTGAATAGGAGGTGCTCGGTACTGATTCAAGTTCTTCCTCAGTAATAGTTGCTTGCATACTTAGGATGGTCAGGTTTCTATCCTTAAGGAACTTATCCTCAAAGAACACTACATCCCTTAATTCAATAATTATATTATTAGACATGTCTAAGAACCTATCTGCAGCACTATCTTCAGCACAACCTAAGTAGACACACATGTTTATCCTAGGTCCTAGTTTAGACCGTCTAGGGTCAGAGACCCTGACATAGGCTATGCAACCCCATGTCTTAAGTCTAGTTAAAGACAGGGTTCTCTTAAACCAAAGCTCGCAGGGTGTGACTTCTAACTTAGCATGGGGAACTTTGTTTAGAATGTTGTTTGCAGTTAAAACTGCTTCTCCCCAATAGGCAGTAGGCATGCCAGCAGTGAGGAGCATAGAATTCAACATCTCTGTTAATGTTCTATTCTTTCTCTCGGTTATACCATTCGATTGGGGTGAGTAAGGAGCAGTGGTTTCTGTTATGATCCCTTGAGAGGCAAGGAAACCCCGGAATTCACTGGACATGTATTCTCCTCCTCTATCACTTCTAAACCTCTTAATTCTCATGTCTAGTTAGTTCTCTACCCTGGTTTTGAAAAGACAAAACTTTTCAAACGCTTCATCTTTAGTTTTAAGAAGATAGATATGACAAAACCTAGAGCAATCATCTATAAACGTGACCATATACTTCCTTCCTCCTCGGGTGACAAAGCTTTTAAAGTCACATATGTCGGAATGTATAAGCTCTAGCGGTGTTGTGCTCCTAATAACCGCACTAAAAGGTTTCTTAGTGATCTTAGTCTGAGCACACACGTCACATTTCTCAGGCGGTGACTTAGTGTCTAATGTGATCTGGTGAGTTCTAGCTATTTGGAACATCTTCCTATAGTTTACGTGTCCTAGTCTCTCATGTAGAGTCTTAGGGCTAACTAAGTTTGTTTGAACTTGTTGAACTAACTCGTTTGCTAGACTTAGTCGGTACATCCTATTTTGGACGTATGCACATCCAAAATAGTGTGAGTTAACTGACAGTGTTACTCTACCGCTACAAAAAGTAAAAGACATACCATCATCACATAATAAACTAATAGACAATAAGTTAGCAGCTAGAGAAGGAATAAACTTAACATTTTTCAGAGTTAGAGTCTTACCTGAGGATAGCAGCAGCGTTGCATTCCCCACCTTTAGGACGTCAGCTGTCTCGCCATTTGCAACTATAACAGACTCTTTTACAGCAGTGAGCCCTGTCATAAGATCAGCATTGTTGCAAACGTGGCACGTCGCCCCCGAATCCAAGTACCACTCCGTGCTGGCCTTAGCGTTTCCGACCATCCCAACAAAATCGGAAGACTCAGCTAGGCTAACCATATTGGTTTGGTTGTCATCCTGTGGTGCTTTGGTTCTTTCCCGTTTAGGGAGCCTGCAGTCAGATGCGTTGTGCCCCAACTTGTTGCAGTTAAAACACTTGCCCTTGAAATTTTTGGCGTGTTTGCTAGTTCCTGCAACCTGGGAGCTACCTTGGGAGGGTCTGGTCCTCTTAGGGTTCGGCACGCGTTTAGAACTAAGAACCATGTTAGCCGCAGCCTTCTGTTTGCTAACAGTTTCTAAAGCGTGTCGAGTCCTATTCTCATCCTCAATGCGAATAAATCGCTTGAGGTCATTGAGACTGACCTGCATCTTCTTGCGGTACATTTCAGTTTTAAAGTTATACCACGTAGAGGGCAGCTTAAAAATAATCGTGTCAGCAACAAAGCTGTCTGGCAGGGAAATATTCTCATTATGTAAAGAATCTACTAAAGCTTCAAAATCCGATACCTGAGGGAGAATTGCCTTCTCCTCGTCGAACATGGATGAATGGAATTTGTCCACCAGGTGCGCCTTGGACAGATCCTTCTCTTGCCTGAAGTGCTCCTCCAGTGCTTTCCAGATTTCCTTAGCGGTCTTCATCTTGATGTACGTCTTCGCCAGGCTGGAGGACAGGCAGTTCAGCAGGTAGTCGCGGCAGAAGTCCTCATCAGCTATCCACTGAGCCTCCTCTTCGGTCCCCATAACGACAGCACGATCAGATTGAACTGTGTAGAACACGTTCAGATACTTCATTCCAAACTGTGTATTCAGCTTCCAATCAGTAAATTCAGTCACCGTGAATTTCTCTAGTTTGATCATAGGAACTGGGGAGGAGAAATTTCCCTTCATCATTTTTGAGAGCGACGACGAGAGTAAGATTGCACAGCACAGAACGTCGCTCCTTGAGGCTCTTGAAGAACACTACTAGAAAAGACTTTGTTCTCTTGCTGGGAGTGAACCAGCAAAATTGATCCAAAACTTTTGGTGGAAACAGAACCCAACTTTCTTTTCTTCCTTCCAAGCAGCAACACAGGCAGAAAATCCTGATATATCAAATGACAGTCGCTGCTGTGCGAAAAGAGGGCAAAGGATGTTGAAATTTTCGCAAATTTCTTCCTCTCAAAAATCCTGATATATTAAATGACAGTCGCTGCTTCCTCCCAGAAATTTTTCCCAGAGATTCTGATAAAGCAAATTCAAAAGTTGGGGAGAAAAAAAAACTTCCAGTGGCGCCTCTTCCTTCTTTTGATCAAAAGGCATCAACTGTGCTTCTCCCGATTTCCTCCTGTCGGCGAATTTTTCGATCGAAAAAGAAGAAAAGGAAACAACGGCGGTGGACTCCTGGAAAAACGCGGCGGTAGTCTCCTCCCGTTTTTCCGATCACCAAACAGCGGCGGATCGTTCTTCCTTCCGGTTCGTTTCCAGCGGCGATGGAGAACGGCGATAAAATCCCTTTCTTCTCCTGTGCGAAAATCAGGCGGTGGGATCGTTCTTCCCTTATCCTGCAGTCGGCGACGGAAAAAAATGATTCCCGATCGAAAACCTAAATGCAGCGGCTTGTCTCTCGCATGAACGGAGGCGGCGAAGAAAAAAAAACGAGCGCAAACTGCTACGTCTGCTTCTGATTCCAGGCGGCAGCAAAGAAATTCAAGGCGATTTCTCTCCTCCTGTGCGAAAAACCGACCGACGGGAAGAAGCGGTTACCAGATGGTTACGAGCAAAGGGGCGTGCTTCGAGTTTGTTTGTGTTGCTCGAAGCATCCGGATGGGGATCTAGGTGGAATCCCCTACCCGTTGCCCCTAGGTGGGTATAAATAGGCAAACCCTTAGGAGTTACTACGGGTATGCTCATACTCAACATTTATCTTCCCTTCTTCAACACATTCCCTAATGAAATGATAGTGGGTATCGATGTGTTTATTGTGGTCATGGAGGATGGGGTTCTTGCATAACGATATAGCTAAATTGTTATCCACTTTGATTGTGACGCAACCGGGATCCTTCTCCATCAAGTCACTGAGTAGTCCCCGAGCCAAATACCTTGGCAAGCGGCTGTGGTGGCTGCAATGTATTCTGCCTCACAAGACGATAGTGTCACCACCTTGTGCTTCTGAAATTGCCAATAAATTAGGTTTTTCTCAAGAAGATACAACACACCTGTTGTGCTCTTCTGGTCATCAACATCACCTGTCATGTCGTTGTCGATGTATCCGATCAAATGTTCGTATTCTCCTTTACTCCTATTATAGTGACAACCCATATTGTGAGTACCACAAATGTATCGCAAAATATGTTTCACGACTGCTAAGTGCTCAGTTGTTGGAGCCACAATGAAGCAGCTTACATACCCCACCGAGTAAGCAATGTCGGGTCGTGTATGAACTAGACATCTAAAGCTCCCCACAATACTTCTAAAAAATGTGGCATCAGTGGGAGGATTAGTGCTCACCTTGCTCAATTTGAGTCTTGCTTTCATATGGACTTGGCACGGGTTGCAACCAACCATGTCACACTTCTCCAAGATCTTTAGTGCATATGAAGAATGACTCAGAGTAATACCATCATCGGTCGGGTGCACCACTATACCCAAGTAGTAGCTCAACAAACCCAGGTCGCTCATGCTAAACAATTTCTTCATCTCCTCCTTAAACTTGATGATTTCTAGTTGATGTGATTTGGTGATAATAAGATCATCGACATACACACCCACACGTAAAGTTGATGAATTTATATCTCTTTTGTACACGGCATGCTTCAATGGACTCCTCGAACCCAAGTGATAGAAGACTGTTGTCCAACTTTGAGTTCTATGCTCTAAGTGCTTGATGTAGCCCATAAAGTATTTTTATAATTTTATTCTTAGATTGTTTAGCTTAATTCAATACAATTTTGTTTATAAAGATTTAATCAGAGAATTTTCAAACTAATATTTATTATACTTATATCAATTTGTGAATCATGACTTAATTCTTATAAATCTAAATGTTATTTCAAGACTTTTTTTGATATAAATCATAAGTAGTCGTGCCTCAGAATCCTCTGCTCAAGAGTGCGAGTTCCAGAGTGACTGTCACACTCTCCTGAATGAATTTCTCCAAGCACTCGAGGGATTTCTGCTTCCGATAGGCATCTGGCCATGGGACCCGAGATGGTCTTGTGATGTAGTTCTCCTTCACGCAGTAGATAGTAGGCTGCCTTGTACCAAAATTTACTCTGGTCTCCTTCGCTGGCGGGAAGCTGGTATGTCGTTAGGAACGTAACGAAAGGGTCCTTCCAAGAAGCTCTCTACTCAATCTCCATCATCTCCCCTTCCTCGATGGATGATCGAAACAGCTTTGTCACAGTTTCTCTGGCCCTGGGGCCGTACTTGGCGAGATAGTCCGACTCTGAGTTCTCCTCTCGAGGCACATGTTCGACGAATAAAGATTGGAAACCTCTCATCAAGCCTTTCACCTTTGCCAAGTATCTCTGCAGGATGGGGTCGCGCACTTCGAACTCTCCCCTGATTTGTGAAGCGACCACCATTGTGTCGTGAAGGCCTTGAGATCCTGGATCCCCAACTCCTTGGCGAGATGCAAGCCTTCTACCATGACTT
The DNA here is from genome assembly GCA_039513925.1 of Platanthera zijinensis. Classification (NCBI taxonomy): domain Eukaryota; kingdom Viridiplantae; phylum Streptophyta; class Magnoliopsida; order Asparagales; family Orchidaceae; genus Platanthera; species Platanthera zijinensis. Next base: position 158,823,674 of record CM077089.1, on the reverse strand, counting down.
CATACTTCGCCTGGTTGTTTGTGATAGGGAAGATGATCTCGACTGCTTGTTCGATCCTATTTCCCCGAGGGCTCACCTGCACGATGCCTACTCCCACTGAGTTCTTGCTCGAAGCTCCGTCCACGAACATCTTCTACGAGACTGGGCTGGAAGAGCCTTCATCTCCTCTTGCCTAGGCTGAGAAGTCGGCCAGGAAGTCCGCCACTGACTGGGCCTTGATCGCCACTCTTGGTGAGAAAGAAATATCAAACTCACTGAGTTCTACTGCCCATTTTGCCAACCTTCCTGAATGCACCACTCCATCCATGATACTTTGCAGTGGATGATCAGAGACAACCTTGATCGAGTGAGCTTGAAAGTATGGTCGGAGCCTCCGTGCTGAAACCACCAAGGCGAAAGCTAGCTTCTCCAGAATGGGGTACCTCTCCTCTGCCTATAGAAACACCCTACTCACAAAATAGATAGGGAGTTGCTTCTTACCCTCTTTCCTGACAAGCACAAAGCTGACTGGCTCTGTTCCCACTCCTAGGTAAAGGAGGAGATCTTCACCTTCTTGCGGGATTTGGAGTAGAGGAGCTTGAGTTAGCTGTTGCTTGAGCTTTCCAAAAGCCTCCCCGCACTCTGCAGTCCATTCAAATTTCTGGTAGCCTCAAAGAGTTTTGAAAAATGGAGAGCACTTCTCTCCTACCTTTGATAGGAAGCGGCTAAGACCTGTCAGCCTTCCGGTCAACCTCTGGACTTCCTTGAAATTCCTTGGGGATGTCATCTCCAAGATGACTTTTACTTTGTTGGGATTAGGCTCCACCCTCTTGGAGTGAGGAGGTGACCTAGGAACTTTCCTCTTCCTGCTCAGAAGACGCACTTTGACGGGTTGAGCCGTATCTTATACTTCTATAAGGTTGCAAAAGCCTCCACCAGATCCTTAGTGTGTTATGTGATGCTCCTGCTCTTGACCAGGAGATAATCTACGTATACTTCGAGATTGCGCCCATTTTTCTCCTTGAAGACTTAGTCCATCATTCTTTGGTAGGTCTCACATGTGTTCTTAAGACCAAAAGGCATCATATTGTAGTTGTGGCAGCCGTCGTTGGTGATGAAGAAGACGTCGCGTCAGTCGGGGGGATGCATTCAGATCTGGTGATATCATGAAAAAGCATCAAGGAGTATCAAGGAAACTCATCACAGGAAAACCGACGGTTGAATCAACCAGTGCGTCGATTCGAGGCAAGAGGTAGCAATCCTCCGGGAAAGCTTTATTCAACATTAAAATATCGATACAAAGTCTCCAGCCCCCTCCGGCTTTCTTAATCATTACAACATTAGAGACCCAGCCTGGGTACTTGATTTTTGAAACAAAACCCCCCTCAAACAGCTTTTTCACCTCCTCCCTGATTGGTTTAGCCAGCGCAACGACGCTCTTCTTCTGCTTCTGACGGACGGGGGCAACCTTTGGATCTAGGTTTAGGCGATGACAGACAACCTCTGCATCGATTCCCGACATCTCTACGGCAATCCAGACAAAGATGTTTACATTTTCTTGCAAATAGGTTGTCATCTTCGCCTTTCCCTCTAGCGTTAGGGATCCTCCAATCTTCATCAAGCTCCTCTGCAACTCTCAGACCATCCTCCATCTCCAGGATCTTCTCTAGCATCTTTGCGTCCTCCATCCAGGTGATGGTACTGACGACACTAAGATAGCACTCTCAGACAGCTTTAGGATCTCCTCTGACCCTCACTTGGACATCACCCCTGCAGTGTAACGCCCATATGCGTCGCATAACATATAGCAGTAGGTCCGGCCGGGACCCGACGCCATATACCACAGACAGACCGATGGGTTACTCAATGAAACCATCCTTCCAATAACACGTCCTACTCATAGTACATTCTAGCGGAAGCAATTTAAAAGTTGCAAAGAAAGAACCCAAGTCAATATCATGAATGTCCACTAGCAATCCAAAATTAGGAATGAACGAATAAAATACACAAAGTACTTGGCCTTATGGTCTTACAATGGGTTTACTTAAATAACTAGTGTTTTATAAACATCGGCTCGCAGGCCGGTCACACATGAATAAAACAAGTAAACATTCGCATAGGCTTCGAGGGCCAGCTCAGCAACCAGGGCTTCAGCCCGCTACTTGCCACTCGGCTCCGCAGCACCTGCAAGCAACAATCCACCACACGGTGGCAAACAAAGCAACGGTCAGCTAAAGCTGACCAAATTATAACGACTCCACCCTCTTTTTGGGGTGGCGGTGCTCCTTCCCTGCATTGCATTAGTATAATCCAACGATTAAAGTGAAAGTACAATATTTGCACAATACACCACAGGTGCAGGCCCGCGGCCACACACCCCGTACTCTCAGGGCACTTACTCGGTGAACCCGGTGAAAATCCGTGGTCTCACCACCGCCTCTAGAACGGCAAATCTCGTGAGAATTATAGTCTTTCCGGCCTAAGCCTAAGATGTCAACGGTAAGTACCATGTACCTTAGGTCTCTTTAACCGAACCACATAGAGCGGGTACAATTCCGCCTAACTCGTTGCTCACACCGCAACATCAATTTAAGCCATATGCGCGGGTCAAGCTTCCCCGAGTCCCAAAGCGATTACACAAATCTTACATAACCCAGTTATGTGCAAGTTGGCTCCCAGACCACCAAGTTGGTAGAATCACGCCTCTGCCCAGTTTTCCGGGTGCACCTTGGAGTTAATCCCCAAGATTCCCTAATGCAATCTACCACGTAGAAAACCCGAAAACAACCATCGGCACGGAGTCTTCTCCGACCATTCATGTATAATGAAACATCACTGTTCCAGACCAACTTGTCCGGGTAGGCTTCACACACCATGCCTATGTTCGTACTTCGATTCCGGACTCTACATGCAAAAAACAGGGACTATTCATGTCTACCCGAAGGAATATCTCACACTCACCGCATACTCGCGAGAGCGGGCTTCCTATGCAAAAAGGAAAGGGGACTTCACATGTCCAAGAAGAGAATCGTTACCCTAGCATTTCTCTTCGGCGCCATGAAGATCTATTCAGATGGAAACCACCGTATCAGCCTCGTCTTCGCAGATCTGGACTCGGATCGAGAATCGGGGCTCCAAAGCTTCTCTGGCGGCCGGATTTCTTCTTCCTCTTCCTCCTTGCTCTCCCCTCTCTCTAAAGTTTTAGAAAGAGAATGCTTTTGGGAAATGAGGGTTTCAACCTCCCATTCCCGGCCTTAACACTGCAAGAACAGCCTTGAGCCCTTGGATCACAAAAGAAGGAAATGGACGGCCACGATTCGCAGTTAAAGTCAATTTACTGGGCCGAACACGGCTTGCGACACGCCCGTGTCCAAGGTCGTGCTTCACACTCGTCGTAACCCAGAAAATACAGAACAGGACACGACCTGTGTCCCGGCTTGTGACACGCCCGTGTCACCTATGGACACGCCCGTGTCACCTATGGACACGCCCGTGTTATGGGCTGTATGCCTCAATCGGCGCTGAAATAGTCACGTCCCGAACGGGACACGGACTTAGACATGCCCATGTCACAAACGACACGCCTGTGTCATACAGTACAAGCCCGTGTTGTTGGGCGTGTTCCCTGAATCGACACAGGACCAAAACATCCTAAAAAGGACACGGCCATGTGACACGCCCGTGTCACAGGCCGTGTGCCAGACACGCCCTGGGACACGCCCGTGTCCCAGGCCGTATAACTCTTTCCATACAGCCCGACAAACAGCCCGAGCAGGACACGTCCCTGGACATGCCCGTGTCTCAGGCCATGTTCTCAACCTTCTACGATCGTCGACTGCAATACGTCGACCACAAGGGAAATCGCGCAACCCGAGCACGTCACGGCCCCGGGACACGCTCGTATCTCAGGCCGTGTGCACCTTACCAAGACCCAAACTTTGCTCAAACACTGCCCGTTTCTCTTTTGAGTTTCGGGGCGTTACATGCAGTACTTCAGGCATTGATGGTATGATGATGGAACCGACTTGAAATAGTTAATGAGAGGTCTTCCAAAGATCGCGTTATAGCAGCTTGGCGCATCTACAATAATGAACCTATATCAAATCGAGGTGCCGCCTAGGGCCACCAAAAGGTCCGCTCCTCCTTCCACCTCCTTCTATTCTCTGGAGAAGCCAAAGAGGGGTTGGTCAGCAGCCAGGATTCTTGACGCCTCCACATGCATCCCGACAAAGATCCTCTTGAAGATGACATTCACCGATCTCCTGTTGTCCGCCAAAATTCGGTCAACAGTTAAGTCCTCGATGGCGGCTTGAATGACGAAGGCACCATGAAAAGGGTTCTCATTCTCAAACATGTCCTCCTCAGAAAAAGTGATCTCCCCTAACGGTGGCGGTGTTTGAGAGGTTGAGGCGACGCTTCTGTGGTAGATCTGATGGAGACTTCTGTTTTGGGAAGCTCCAAGCCCAGCTCCTCCGTGATCACTCCTACTTGCCCTCCTCTTGGGTCTTGGGACACCTCCGCGAACGCCTTGGTCGACCCGATCTTCGTTCCTCCTCCTCCCTAGATCTTGGAACACTATCGGACCTGAGGGAGCCTCTTGTCCCGGCTGCTCCCTCATTGTCGCTCCTGCTTCCAGCCTTCTCCTTGCCTCCCAAAAATTGGGGCAAGCCATGGTCCCGTGCCCCTCTACTCGATGCAGATCGCAGTAAAGGAGAATCTCCTCCGCCTGATTCCTCACTGGCTGGATCCTCCTACGACGCCTATTTCCTTGTTAGGTAATGGCCATCACCTTCTCCTATGCTTTTCCCTGCCTCCTCTCAAGCCGGTTGTCGTTCCTCCTCTCCTGCTTTTGATACTGAGGTATTCCTTGTGGCCTCCACCGAGACCGGTTCACAGGATATTGGAATCGTTGAGCCTCCTCCCCTCTTTCCTGTGATGCCTCTCCTCCCTTCTCTACTCCTCCACCCTCTTGGGCTCTTCTCTTCTCCTCGGCCCTTCCCTCCTTGGTGCCACTCTGGCCCTCACTTCTGATGGTCCTCCTCTTTCCTTGCCTCCCAGGTTCTCCCCATCTAGCCCTGCCAAGAAGTCGGAATTTTTATCCATCCCTTGCATGAACTTGTTCACCCTTTTGATCATCTCCTCAAAAGATCTCGAGGGCTTTGAGCCGATCTCCTGGTTGAAGAGATTTTGCTTCAGGCCGAACTTCGGGGCCAACATCAGGGTGAAGCTATCCACTTCCTCTACTTCCAAAACCTCCTCCTGAAAACGGTCGATGTATTGATCAAGGCTCTCGTGCTGCCCTTGCACGATCTTGAAGAGAGAAGTTGCCTCCTTTTTCTTCCTCTTAGACGTCGTGAACCTTGCCATCAATCCCCGATACAGGTCCTCGAAGCATTAGATGGAGCCTTCGGGCAGCTGGTGAAACCAATCTCTTGCCTTCCCCTAGAAGGTGATGGAGAAAACTTGCACTTGAACGCATCAGTCATGTTGCGGATTGACACCACGTCCTCGAACCATTGGATATGCTTGATCGGATCATCTCTGTCGGAGTAGTAGTTCAGGACGGGCTCTTTGAAGCCTTCAGGAACTGGGGCAGCCAGTACTTCATCGCAGAAAGGGCTCCTCCCTCCTTGGCGATGATGGGCTTCAAACTCGCGAGTATCTTCCTCATAATCGCTACCCGACCGAGTATTATGGAACCTTATCAGCTGCTCTGCATCTCTGAACCTGATTCCCTAGGTGCTCGTCGGGCAATACTGCAACTGCATTGGTCTCTCCTGTCCCCCTCTAGCTCACTCCTTCCCTGGTCACCTAGGCGGCGCTCCTTCCTCCGACGGTGTCACACGACGAGGCGAGGCCGTCGTGACATCGGGGCGAGGAGGGAACCCTGCCTGGATGCTCTTCTCGATCCTCCTCGCAAACTCTTTAAACATTGCCATAGTCACAAAGTCGCCTCCTCTCGCCGAGTTGCTGACTTCTGCCGAGTTGCCAACTATCTCCCCATTCTCACCTCCATTCACCATCTCGCATACTCGCAAAACTTTCCTTCTCGGCTACAATCCACGCACACCGCACCAAAGTGTTGAAGCCGGGAAAATCCCTACCCCAAAATTCGGATAAATGCACTTTAAGGTTACTAGTCCAGCGGTCGGACTCGACGTCTTAGCGGCCTAGAACATAGAAATAGGGACAACGAAAAGGACCCTGGATGCTCCGACAGGGAGGTCCCACCACGTACCCAGATGCTTAGAAGAAGCTTCCCCTCCACAACCAAAAATGACCGAGCAGGGCACAAGGGGGGTGCTAGCTAAGCTTAATTCTTCGGAGAAAGAATCCAAAGGCTCAACTAATAATCCAGGGGATGAAGTAGTCAAGATCTTTTTCAAGATTTTGAAGTTCATATTCTTGTACCTATGGAGTCCTATTTATACGCAAATTCAATGAGAGGGAGGGTCTCTAGGTGAAAAGACTCAATCCTGCGATCATCGGCTGATGCCTTCTGGCGACCTGGCTCGGTTACTGGCGAGTATTGGCTGACGATCATCTGCGATGCTGGTCGAAAGTCGTCTGCTAGGCGAGTATTGTTGTTGCTCACCACTAGTACTGCTTCTCGCAGCTCGCCTATACTAAAAAGGTTTTTGAAGTTCGCCCGTGTTGCCTGGTGGTTGCGCTACCCGGGGAGTATGATCCTCGCTTGTGTCTAAAGGTCCCCTTGCCTCCTCTGCTGGACATTGAATACCAATCGGATCTTCATATATTGAGGATGCTCATTGACTGTTGACTGCTAACCGTTGACTCTTGACGAATAGGGGTTGTACAGTATCATTTACATCACTTACATAATTCAGTCTACCAAGACAGCCAGATTCTATATTTTGATCTTCAAACTCCTCCATTCAATCACATGCAAATTATATTTACCCGTAGAATAGGGCACTTTTAAAAATGGAATTATTATATACATAGTAAAATCATTTATTTGCAGCCCTAAAAACAAGAATGTATCTACACAAACAAAAATAGAAAACATTCCTTCATGTACATATTTACTTAGAACTCTCCAACATAAAGAAACTAACTATTATACGCATACATAAAATCTTAAAATAAAACGAGTGATTTCAATAAGAATTATATATAAGTTTATCCTTAAATGACTGATTAGAAATTTAATTTGCAGATAAAAGTTCAATTTTAATAAATGATAAGATGTTTAATTTTATTCTACATATAACAATTCTCTTTAAAAAAAAATAAGAAAACACATGAATTGACAAATGAGCCAAATTTTTTTTGCTAACAATTTCATCACGAGCGATTAATGCCCTCTCCCGGGTCAAACAACATAAAATGAAATAAAATTAAAAAGAAAAGGCTGTACAGGCTCTTAGACAACGGATAAGGGTCTCATACTCAAAGAATGTACTGTTTGTTAGCCAGAAAAAAAGAAGAGAAAAGAGAGCAACACCAACCAACAGACTCATCCGAAACACACAACAAATTCCTCACATAAACCCATACTGCAGAAGCTCCCATCGGAAGGGCGGGTACACGAGCGCAACTTCCGGAGGCCCCTTGAACAGCAGCCCCACGCAGACGCACACCGCAGCGATCCCCACCATCGACAGCAGCATCGGCCGGTACAGCAGAGACCTCCCCGTCGCCCTCCGGGACGCCAATTGCTGCTCGCACAGCTTGCAGAATGGTGCCGGCGGCTGCGACTTTGATTTCGCCTTCTCGATCCCGAGACCATACAGCGCCGAGCCGGTCTTGAGCTTTCCCGGGGCGAGCGAGAATTTGGCGGGCATGTAGACGGATACGTCGGGCCGGTCTGCGGCCTGCTTGATCTTCTTTTGCACTAGGAGTATGTACGAGTTGTGGCCTCGAGCGAAGGCGTAGTCTTCCGGCGTGAAGCCGGTGCTGTCGCGGGCGGTCTTCCATGCTTTGACTCCGACCTGCCACGTCACCACCACACCATGAATTTCAGAACAAACATATACTCTACACATATTGTTATAGAATTTCAATTCTCTGTTCAAGCGTGGCTTTTGGCTGTTCAACATGCTAAAGCTTGTTATTAACCTAAGAACTTTAAATTTCTTTTAATTAACGAATTCTATTATTAGATGCACCCCCCAAAAAATAAACAAAGATACATTTAATGTGTAATAACTGGTAGAAAATGAATATAGCTAACAAATGACTTCGGTATGCATGCATACTATACCCCTACTGTTGCGGATACGAGAATACCTCCACCAAATAAATAGAAAATCAAAGCACATAAGACAAATTTATGTGGTTCACCCCTAAGATGAGCTACATCCATAAGCAGTAGCAATTTGTTTTTCACTAGATCAAGAGCAGAGACAGTTACAAAAAGTGGGCTGATTTCAGTTTTCCGAATGATCCAAACCCTAAAACTACAAGAAGTTTATATAACACTTATACATATACAAAATACCACCGATAACTACCCCGGAAAATTTTGGTAACACCTAGGGTCTCGGGTAAACTCAGAGACCATCGGGAACAGGACTATTAATGTCAAGATAGAGCATTGCAGCCTCATTAGTCGCCCTCATCGTGAACTCCACTATGAAACCGTATCCAAGTAATTTGGCCACCTAGACTCGGGTGAGAGTTCAACCAAGCGAATATTTCAAACTATGATGGTTAGTGCAAACTATGAAGTGCAAGAAAAACATGCCGTACCCAGGAGGAAGGGAATGATCTCGTCCGCAAATACAAAAATGAACTAAAAAAACAGGACATTTTTGAAATACAAGATCTTTTTTATGATGGGCACAGGCAGAAAAGCATACCTGTGCTGGATCATCCGTTAATAAATCCAACATGGTTTCCGCACTCGAACTGGCGGCGGCAACATGAAGGGGAGTTATATTGGAGGGGCCTGGTGCGTCTGGTGTAAATAAGTTATCAACCCCGCTATCTGAGTTACTGTGGGGTTTGTATCTCAATAGAAGCCTCACTACTAACTTGGAGTTACTCTGCACAGCATAGTGGAGCAGATTTTCTGACAAGGCGGTCTTTGTGGGCGAAAGCCCGCCCAAATCTACGATTCCATTGAACAAAATGTCGAGGAGCCTTTCAACAATAGCAGGCCAGTCATGATCGATCGAAAATCTCAGAATCCATCGGAAACGTATAAATGAAAACGCTTCCAAACAATGATTCCCCGATTCTGGCTTGGATTTTAACTGACTCCTCCGGAGCAGCCAACCAATTTCATGCAGGAAATCCACACATGAACTTCTACTGTCCGCTAATTTTTCGTTCAGATGTTCATCGTAGGAGGCTACATCCATCGAACTCTCCAGCATTCTTATCTCGGTACACAGGTCCTCTTCTGCCACTACGAAGGGAAAGAATCCGCAACTTAGACCGGTATCTTCAACCTGGAAATGATCAGAAGTTAGAATAAAATGTTGAACTGTTTAAAAATTTTTTTGTTACTTGTAATTTGTAAACATAGAACCTCGATGAATCCCCGCCCGATTGCATCAGAGAGGTAACAAGTGAAGCTCAAAGACTGGAACTGTTCATGACTCCTTTCATCGTTGGAAGACTCGAGGGAAGGTTCGTCGATATCTTGGATAAGATATCTCCCTTCAAATCCACAAAGTAACCTGAGTACTCAACAGGTAATAAGGAAGAAACAAAGTAGGGGGAGGGCAATAAAAAGCCAATTAATTAAAGGACTAATGAATATCTGAGCTGAAATTTTTGTTCAAGGAGTAGCAACCTTGTGGTGGATCGAATAAGATTAGAACCTTTCACTTTAAAGGTAACCCTTGAAGAAGGAGTAGCCGCAATTGGTGATACAGCGAAAATCTTACTGCAGCTCGTTCGCTCCAAAATCAAGGACTTGTTAAGTACAACGCGACCTGTATCATCACAGCAATGAGAATCATCGCAAACATGGAAAGACAGCGAAAAATGACAACCACAAAATCAACACACCATTGTTTATTAATACTATGTGATTTTGCAGCCTAGCATATATCCATCCCTTTCTCCAAAAATCATCTGTGGATAAATGGAGCAGCCTGTTCATGCTCGCGCCGAGATCATGGCACAACTGTGAACAAGGCGACTTCAGAATCACGCGAAAGACGAGCTTAATGATTAATCAATCAAATATTTCAAAAGAAACAGCATGCCTCGTCCCATGTAGAGACGCCAAGACGGAGATAAACAGAAAGAATGATGCATCCAGGTCTGATATAACCCTCCATATCCGTAGGACAATGAGATAACCAGTCCAAAATCTGGAATTTAAAATACAATAGAAATACTTGAAATGTTTTGGGGCAACATTTTAAATTTATCAACGGTCGTGAGGATGATAAGGCAAATCAAAATTATCTATTACCTGTGCGCGCAAAATAAGAGGGAAATCATTAGGGTCTTTTCCAAATAGTTTGAACACAATCCTATCTGTACGGCTCTGGAAAAGAAAGAAATGAAGATCAGCAGCTAAGTGTAAGTCGCTGCAGCACATTTGAAACAGAAAAAAAAAAACAATTCAATGTATAGCAAGCCTGTTTGCTACTTGAACTGAGATGAGCAAACAGTCTCCGCTTGAGAATTTCAATTTCATTTCAAATCCAGTTTGATTAAGGAAAAAATTGATTTCGAGTTAACTAGTTTGGTTGAGAAAAAAATTTAATTTCAACCTAACTTTTGACTTGAGTCGAGCCAAGCATCTTTATTTTATTTATTTTAAAATCGGATTCCTCATTAAATTATTTTAGAGCTGTGCACGGGTCCCAATGTCCCAATAATCGAAGTAAACAAACCACTCATCATCCCAGTGAATTTTTTTACACACAAACGAGTGATAGTGCACGGGTCCCCGTGCCCCGGGAGAGAGTATCTAGCCCGCGGAGCAGGCTTGAAGGGCTTATTTAAAATTTGTAAATTTTTAAACCCTATTTATACTATCTTAAATTTTTTGTTTAATAATTTTTCATTCTTTTATTTTTTCCTTTATTTTTAATTATTAGTTTTCCTTTTTTCATTATTTTTTTTTTCATTATTTTTTTCGCCTGCAACCACGGTAAGCTCCACTGTCGTTGGTGTCTTGCCCGGAGCCCACCGACGGACCCGTCGGAGGTAGTCCGGCGGCGCTCCGGCAAGGCCACCACCGACGGTGGACTTGACCGTGGCGTCACGCCTGTAGCTCGCGGTCAGGGCAACCGCCGGCAGTGGCCTTGTCGGAGCTCCATCGGACTAGACCCAGCGGGTTCGCCGGGGCCCGGCGAGTCCGACAGTGGGCTTCAGGCAGGTCACCGAGCCGCCATCGCCGTCCTCAATTGTGAGGCAGGAGCTCAAGGTCAAGGCCACCGCCGGTGGTGGCCCGGGTTCGCCGGGGTCCGGCGAGAAAGTCACTGGGCAATTTGTTTGTCGTCGGCACCATGAGCTCTATATGTGATTAGGAGAAAATCGGGAGGCTACAAGGAGGAATTTCTCGAAGTCACTGTTGGCAGACCCCTCCTTGATCCAACGACCAGATTTGCTTGAATGGTTCGCTAGGGTTACACGGTATGCCAAAAGATTTCTTTGTATGTGTGTGTGTGTGTGTGTATATATAATTTTATAAAAGTATCCATGTATGAGTATATGTGCGAAGAAAGATGTATACATATGTATAATAAGGAGTTAAGCGGAATTGATTTTCGAGCAAAGAATCTTCCTATGACGCCTCAGGAGCACCATCTATCATGACTTGATTATTTGTCGTGCTGCTCTCCTGAAGTTCCCATGCCTTCTCCATGCTCATTGGGCTAGCCATCCAAATGAACGGATTTTGGTTAGCGGCTTCAGTATTTTCTTGGGTCATAACCTTCTCTCTTGGAGCTCTAAGAAGCAACAAACAGCTGCGCGGTCCAGTACATGATTCAAATTCAAAAGTCTCTAATGTAAACATGTGAACTAATTTGATTAAACATTTCTATATAAGGCACCATTATCCACTACATTCTAATCCCATGGTGTGAAAATATTGTTGCGATTTACCTATTGTCAATCTCATCTTTCATGCCCGTAATTTTTTTTATTTTTTTGAAATAGATAATCATTGTGTTCAAGAACGGGTGGTTGTCTCCAATGCTACTCTGTCATCTCTTTCGTTGGCCAAACTGCAAGGACGGATGACTTCGTTATTAACTTGAGTGCTCAAGATATTTCTCATAGTGAGTGTTTTAAATATTTTGGATCGATAGTACAAAAAGTCGGAGGTATTGATAAAGGTGCGACACATAGAATCCAAGCGGGTTGGTTGAAGTGGAGAGGCGCGTCAAGGATCTTATGTGATCGTAAAGTGTCCTTGAAACTTAAGGGCAAATTTTACCGTGCTGCGAATAGACCAGTGATGCTCTATGGTTCTGAGTGTCGGGCAATGAATTGTGCACATGAGCAAAAAATGAGAGTTGCGGAGATGAGAATGCTTATGTGTGGACACACGAGGCTGGATAGAATTAGAAATGAATGTATCAGGGATAAGATAGGAGTAGTACCAATTGAAGAGAAGATGCGAGAAGCTCGACTAAGATGGTTTGGACACGTACAAGGAGACCATTGGAGGCACTTGTTAGGCGTTGTGAGAGTCTAGTCACTAGGCATGTTAAACGAGGGAGGGGTAGACCAATAAAGACTTGGAATGAAACTATAAGGAAAGACATGATGTACTTAGGCATTAGTGAGATTATGACAAAAGATAGGGCACAATGGCGACAAAGATCCATATAGCCGACCCCACTAAGTGGGATAAAAACTTGAGTGTTGTTGTAAACGTCGCTCCTCCATCCCTCTTGTTGCTCTGTAATAAGTTGATGGTCAGTGCCCTCCCCATTAGCTTGTAAGGTGTTGAAAATGAAAAATTAATAATCCTTCCCTATATACTTTAGCTCTCAACCTTTCCTATAAAAGCTTCTGACTACTAATGCTTTAATTTTTAATACCTAATAACCTGTTTCTACACGTTTTATCAAACTTTTAAAATATTAACTAATAGCATAAAATCATAGAAAGTATCACCAATGGTCGTTGAACTTCAATAAGATAATTAAAGAATAAGAACACATGAACTTCAACAGGCTACCTAAAGAAAATAACACAAAGTGACATTTGATGAGGTTATGACTCATTTCATATTGTATAAGAGCGGAATACGATATTACTTCACGTTAAGTAGTCAAATGCAATTTCATGTACACAAATATATAGGTTGGAGGACTAGCACCTTAACTCCAAATCATGGTGTGAGATTAATCTATATATGAGAGGGATCTCCAAAATGGTCAAAGAAGTGGCTCCTTACATTGGGCTTTTACATACATTTTTCTTCTAAACTCCCCGCAAGATGGAGTAAGCAGATTGTGGGCGCCAAGCTTGAAAACTAGCTATTGGTAGAGGGGGCGAGGCAATGACTTGATTGAAAACAACAGAGATTTGATCAACAGCAGGAACATGCCACCGATCAATTTTGTGGAGTGAAACTTTTCTTGCATGAAGTGACAATGTACTTCAACATGCTTTGTGCGTTAATGAAAAACCGGATTCTCAACGATATGGATAGTAGCTTGATTATCACATTAGAGGATGGTCGGAGAGGGGAGGTCGACACCAAGATCAGTAAGAAGACTCTTTAGCCAAGTGAGTTCAGAAATGGCATACGACATCGAACAATACTCAACCTATGCAGAGGAGCGTGCCACCATTGTTTGTTTCTTCCTCCGCCAAGTGACTAGGTGCCCTCCAAAATATGTACAATAGTCACACATTGATCGATGATCATCGAGGGAGACAACATAATCAACATCAAAATAGACAATTAATGACAAGGAAGAGGAGGGCTTATACACAAGCCCTTTGTCCCAGGACTTTCTTCAGATACTGAATGATTCACTCGATTCCTTGAAGTTGGGATGTCTGAAGAGCATAGATGAATCGGATGACTATGCCAACAACAAATGAGATATCTGGCCGTGTAATAGCCAAAATGCTAAATAAATAAACCTGCCAACAAGGCGACGATATACTCCAGATTAGGGAGAAGTGGATCAAAATCGGATTCGTGCGCATGGATCTTGTGGTAAGCAACCATTGGTGTGTCAGCAGACTTACAACCCAAGTAGTTGGCATCTGTAGAAAATCAATGTAGTACTTTCATTGAGACAAAATGAGTGCATCAGGTCAGTTGACTAGCTACCTCAATACCCAAGAAGTATAAAAGGCGACCCAAATCCTTGGTCTGAAAATGTGAGGTCAAGTGATTCTTAATCATAGAGGTACCTTTCAAAACATCTCCCGTAATGATAATATCAACAACATACACAAGAAGTATCTTTGTGTCTGCTAAGCGACATGTAAATAAGGAGAAGCCTACTGAGCTCCAAGTGAATCCAAAATTCCGATCGAACTGACTAACTTGTCAAACCAAGCTCGAGAGAATTGCTTGAGGCCATAAATAGATTTTTTTGGATGCGGAAGACGAGACTTTCTCATGGTTTCATAATCAATAAGTTACTAATTATAGATAATCTCCACTAAATCGCCATTAAAAATACATTCTTGATGTCAAGTTGATGCAACTATCAATGTGACTGACGACCAAGGAGATCAATATTTGTACCGTATTCAGGTTAACGACAAAAGAGGACGTCTCTTCATAGACAAGGTCATATGGTAAAGTAAAACTGCGAGCCACAAGACGGGTTTTGAGGCGCTCAACCGTCCATCAGGACGGTGCTTAACAGTGAAGACTCATCCCAAAGAGGATTGGCGAGGAGGAAAGGAAACATGGTTCCATATCTAATTAGCTTAGAGGGTAGCTATTTCATCATCCATCGTGGTCCGCCTCCTTGGATGTTGGAGAATTGTCGATGAGGACGTTGGAATGCGGGATAGCAGGTGGGAATTTATCAGGAGGAGATGAGTAGATAGGTTGATCCTCGAGGAAGATGAAATCAACAGATGTTACCGTTTTTCAATCGGTGGGTAACACTCATCTCTTCTAATGTGCGAGAGTACCCAATAAATATATTTAGTAACACGTGGGGATAGCTTGTTGATGTAGGCTAAGCTTATAGATTTTTAAACAAACCCAAGTTAAAAATTTGTAGCGTTCGGTAATTGGGTGATTAACGACAAAACTTTAAGCAGTATTTTGGCTTGCCACCTGCAATCTCAGGTCACAATATTTTGTTAGCATTTAATTAAAATAAACAAAATGTAAGAATAACGACAATATGATGAAAAATTATGCAAGCAGGCTTTAGTTTGATTACTTATATCTTTGGATGAAAATAATTTAACAAAAAAGAGCGAGATTAATGCATGATTGTTTCAATCAGGACTAGAGGTGCAACTCAGATCGGTTCGGTTTCTTAGAGGGTAGCTATTTCATCATCCATCGTGGTCCGCCTCCTTGGATGTTGGAGAATTGTCGATGAGGACGTTGGAATGCGGGATAGCAGGTGGGAATTTATCAGGAGGAGATGAGTAGATAGGTTGATCCTCGAGGAAGATGAAATCAACAGATGTTACCGTTTTTCAATCGGTGGGTAACACTCATCTCTTCTAATGTGCGAGAGTACCCAATAAATATATTTAGTAACACGTGGGGATAGCTTGTTGATGTAGGCTAAGCTTATAGATTTTTAAACAAACCCAAGTTAAAAATTTGTAGCGTTCGGTAATTGGGTGATTAACGACAAAACTTTAAGCAGTATTTTGGCTTGCCACCTGCAATCTCAGGTCACAATATTTTGCTAGCATTTAATTAAAATAAACAAAATGTAAGAATAACGACAATATGATGAAAAATTATGCAAGCAGGCTTTAGTTTGATTACTTATATCTTTGGATGAAAATAATTTAACAAAAAAGAGCGAGATTAATGCATGATTGTTTCAATCAGGACTAGAGGTGCAACTCAGATCGGTTCGGTTTCACTTAGAACCAAGAACCGGCCCGTATAGGTTCGATTCCAAATATTTGGAACCGGAACTGACCCACGGTTCTAAATTGTAGAACCGGAACCGAAATGGAAATATCGGTTCGGTTCCAGTTCGGTTCTTGGCTCCTTAAATTTAGGGTGTAAATATGTTGCACTAGAAAAAATAAATGCAAAACTAATGTTTATAAATCAAAAAAATTGGGAGACCTTAAGCTTGCACAACTCCCAAATCATCAAGTTTTCTTAGATTACTAAATACATTTAATAATCTCATCATACAACATTTTATATTAAAAGATTCTAATAATTAAGCAGAAGTTCAACATTGTCAAAACATGAGCGAATAGTTTATAAAATAACACATGAAATATCTTCATCAAGCTAATTATTCATCAATTTCTTTCAAAAGCCTCTTGCTCACCACAAATATATTATTTATACCTAAATTCAATAACTCGGTTCTCGGGTCGGTTCTGGGTACCCGAGTGTAAGAATCGAGAACCGAGCCAAGTGGTTGGTTTTGAAAATGTTGGACCCAGAAGCGAACCGAGACACCTAAGAACAGACCCAAATTGCAGAGTTCGGTCCGGTTTTGGTCCAGTTCTCAGTTCTTTGGTTATTTTTGCACACCCCTAATCAGGACGATGAATGATATTGTTTCAGTAGGGATCGACGGTTGCTGGAAGGCTGGAGCTTGCCAACAGAGGGTCGGGATCGACTCGTTGGTAATAAACCGACCTTTAGGAAGGACTGACGACACTGACAGGAGCTCTGGCAGTGAAGATCGACAGGCTTGTCATAGTGGCTGGCACACCCCCTCGAAACAGAGATTCCAAAAGTTCCTCCAGCATGAGGTGCATGGGCCCAGAGGTGGAATTTTAATTAAAAAGACAACATTAAAACAAATGGGAGTTTCAAGAAAGGACATTACTCCACTCACGACATTTCTTGTAACTCAAAAACAGAGAAGGAGGAGTTTCAAGAGTTGATATTTACTACACTAATGGCATTTCTTGCTTACTTATGTATTACTCATATCTGCATTATTAGACTTATTTATTTAAGGACATATTGGTTAGTCCGAGTAAAAAGAAGAAACCAAACGGCTATATGTGAGAGAACGGCATACAACTAGACACGTACAAAACAAAAGCACAACAAGAAATAAAAAGAGTGGGGGAAATAAAAGTACATGAACATAAACGTGCAAGCATAAAATAAATTTAAGTTAATAACCCACAGGGTGCATCACTTGTCCACAAGAGGGCCCAGATGGACAAAACATACACTCCCGAAAACACAAAGAGTCAAGTGGAAGGGAATTGTTAAGGGCAACAAGATGGAGAAGGGAGTCGCAAAGTTTAAGATAGTTGAAGACATGCGATTAATTAAATAGCAAACGGTGGTAATAGTGAAGTGTCAATAGATCTTAGGAACGTGCATTTGAAACGTAAGGGAACGGGCAACCTCAAGGAGGTGACAATTCTTCCGTTCAGCCACACCATTTTGTTTGTTGTAGCGTATAGGCACATAACGTTCAGTGGATAATACCCAACGTATTGCAAGTTTCCAAGAATGCATGACAAGTATACTCAGGAGTATTATCGGTCTGAATAATTTTAATGAAGCTCAAAAATTGAGTACGAGTTTCAGTGAAGAATGAGCGAAAGACGCATAGTAATTCACAGTGATTACGTAATAAATACACACATGTCATACAAGAGTGATCATAAAAAAAAATAAGAAAATAACGATATTCAAATGAACTAGCAATTTTATAAAGACCCCAAATGTTCGAATGAATTAAAGCAAATGGAGCAAAGTTCTTAATATAGTGAGGGGTGAAGGTAGAACGATGATGTTTTCTATAGATATAAGATTTACGCAAATTCAGAAAACGAAAAAATCAGGAAAAGCCTTCTGTGGTATAGGAAGAGTAGCATGACCAAGATCTAGGTACTGATCAACAAAAGTGACAGAGGATAAAGATGAGGTAGGGAGGTCCAGAGTGTATATCTCGTTAAATAGTCAACATCTACCAATGATACTCTGCGTTCGTCGATCCCGCACCACGAAGGAAGAATATGAAAAAATGATGAAGCAGTCATGATCATGAGTAAGTCGACTAACATAAAGAAGATTAAATTGTGAGCCAAGAACATGAAGTACAAAACGTAAAGAAATATAATGAATGAGAGACTATTATGGGCCCACGCTTGGGGTGACAACACATCTTAGGATGACATGTATCTTCTTTTGAATTGTATCTTTCATTTCCCGCATTGTTATCTTTTCGCGCTCTTAAATTACTCACGGGCTATGTAACCTAGGTGATGGCCATTTTTTGCAATTTTGTGGTAACCTTTCCCTCTCACTATATATAAATGTAAGGGTTAGGCTTTGTGAGACATGATAAATGAAACCTAATTTCTCTCCTCTTGAGTCTTCTCATTCTTCTCTTAATTTTTTAAGCTAGGGTTAGGGTTGAGCAAGGCTCCCCATTCTCCTCTCTCAATCGAGTTCGGCTCCCGTAGTATATTCTGACATTGGGAAGGCTAGGTCAAGGAAGGATCAAAACGATCATCTCCAAGACTTCTCCCTCTCAAAACTGCACACACGCTCTCAATTGGAAGCTCATAACATCTTAATATCAGAGCCTCCTTCCTCCTCCGACCGAGCTTCTGAACCCAGCACTTGCGTACAGTAGAATCTCGGCAAACCGAGACCTCGTTTCTGTCAATTTTTCCTTCCAGCAAAGATGATCGATAGCGATGATCGATAGCCTGTGAGACTTCACGAAACGACAATGCCAGCTACGACATCCAACAACGCCGAGCTGCCCCCAATTACCTGCAACAACCTTGAAAGTAAGACAACTCCCACGCACATTGTCTCCATCTATGCATCGCCGAATCCGTCAACCGATCGACCCCAACGACTCCTCCCTGTTCAACTCCAACGTTCGTTTCCCCTCTCTAAGCAATCGACCCACTGACACCTACCTGCGTCGAGCCTTCCAGATCTCCCACACCGCTTCCTGGTAGCTCCCATGACTACCTGAGTACCCAACTGTTAGCATCGAGTTTTCCAGCCCTCTACCCCCACTTCGACCATTTTTGGCAATCCCTCATGCACCTTCTACGACCATGGAAGAGAGCGGCCCTACCTTCGTTCACATTATGGAGGTCATGCAAAAGCTGATGTCCATTCAGGTTCAACAGCAGGACTCTGTAGGGGCCCTCCCGACCATCGCCCCCTGTGATGAGTTCTAATAAGGGAGAACCGCTGTTCTCCGTGCACTCCAATTCCCACATACCTCAATCCACGGTAGGTAGCGTCACGCGTTACATGAAGTTAGATTTTCCTCTGTTTGACGACAAGAGTGTTCCTCTAGCCTGGATCACACGTTGTGAATACTTCTTCACCAACCAACACACGCAATTGGAGGATTGGATTGTTGGCTTCCTTCCAACTCTTGGGCTCAGCACAACTATTGTATGGCCAACTATCTCGGGAGATTCCTAATTTAATTTGGGGAACCTTCAAACACTCGTACAATCTGCATGTTGACCCACCTCTCTGCAGCAATCCCTTGGGCAACATAGTCAATCTCAAGGAAACTAAACCCATGGATGAACGATTGGAGACCTTCCATATGTTACTTTCCCGTGTTCCTTATATCTTGTTAGAACATCAGGTACCTATCTTCACTGTCAGTCTGCACAGCCGGTTGCGCCTCGATGTCGAATTCCAAGCCCCGTGGGACCTTAATACAAATATGAGCCTTACCTGTATATGTGAGAAACGTCTCCTCATGGACAATCTGTATGGCAGTTGCTACGGAGTGAACGAGGACAATCAGTGAGAGGACACCCCACTCCCCTTTCGATGGTCTGTCTGCCCCACTTACGGATAAGGAATTTAGTGGCAACCTACCCATCAAGCAACTATCACGAGTAGAGATAGCAGAACACCGTGCACAAGGATTTTGGTTTCACTGTGACAAATCATATTCGGTCGGATACAGATGCAAGCAACTTTTTGGCTCAAAGTGGACAATCCCCCAAATAACAATGACGAGGATGCCAGGTCGGCGAGACCCATCACCCATGCCCCTCAATATTGAGGACAAGCTTGATCCAAAAGGGGGTGGTGATGTTATGGGCCCGCACTGGGGTGACGACACATGCTGGGACGACATGTATCTTCTTTTGAAATGTATCTTTCATTTTTTGCATTGTTATTTCTCGTGTATTTTAATTACTCACGCATCATGTAGCCTGGGTGAGAAGAATTATTGTAAGTTTGTGGTAACCTTGCCCTCTCACTATATATATGTGTGTGTGTGTGTGTGTTTGCGCGCGGAGGGTGGGCTTTGTGAGACATGATGAAAAAAACCTAATTTCACTTTTCTTGAATCTTCTCCTTCCCATCTCTTCTTCATAAGTTGGGGTTAGGGTTGAGCAAGACTCCCATCTCTCCTCCAATCTCGGTCGAGCCCAGCTCCCGTTGTATCTTCCGTCAATGAGAAGACTAGGTCAAGGATGGGATGAGACGATCCTCTCCAAGATTTCTACCTCTCAAGATAGCGCACTTGCTCTTAATCAAAAGCACGTAATAGAGACACATCTCCAAACACATAAACTGGGGTGGTTTCTCCATTGGCAACAATGATCAACTTGGGTCTAGTATAGTTCGTATATCGAGAAGGTTTCTATCGAGTAATGTGATTGGTGGCCCTGAAGTCCCGGAGTACACTATCCAGTAGAATCTACGGGAAAAACATGATATACCTTCAATAGAGGAAAAGGAGACAGATCCGGAAGTACAAGTAACTAGCCTCTATAAATGTCAGAGTTCCTCCACATCATGTCAAAATCTGAGCGAGACGTGTTGGGAGCATCAACCGTTGGAGAGGCGTGGAGAGTGGGGTTAGGTGATTGTTGCAGAAACCCATGTTTTTTGTGACTGGTGACCTTAATATGGTTTGCTCAACTACAGTGGGTACACATAACAATGTTTTGTCCCTTGGGACGACTTCGGCCATCGCGTCGATTGTCGCGGACCTATTGCGACCTCCATTGGCATCTTATAGATAGAGGACGAGGTTCAACATAGAGTTGGAGTAGGGAAGGAGAGGGAGTCATGGAGAAATCGATGGGTGGAGTCACCGTTAAAATCATGGAGCAAACATCAGATGGAGAGGGAATAGTGGAAGAGGATAAGATGTTAGCACGAAAACTGTATAGATAAGGTGGTATCCGTGTCATCATCAGTGTGATGCCAAAAGCTTCTTTTTGAGTCGGTTGGGTAGCGAAATCTAAAGTCAGAGTCATGTATTGAATCTAAGCCTCAGCAAGAATCTTGTACTGCGCCACAAATGATGTCAGATCACCATCCAAACCTGGTTTAACGATCTGGAGATCCCTAAAGACCGAGCAGATGTTGAGGGCTATCTTTCCCAGAGTAGAGAAACTTCAGTTCATCCCACATGTCCTTTGTAGTCATGTGGTGCATGGTCATGTGATATGGCTCACTATCCATGGAGTTCAAAATGCAGGACTGAACTAGACCATCATCCGGGAGTCATTGCTCGATAGGTTCAATAGGAGGGTAACGTGTTAGATGATAAAGACCCTTAGTCTGGAGTACTTAGCGTGCCAAATGGATCCACTTAACCAAAATAAAATCCTCATAAGAAAGTTGGTGGTAATTCGCAATTCGCCGCAGATTTCATAGATGGGATTCAGAGCAAGTGCTCAGAATGGTTGATGAGACAGACGCAACATTTGTTTGCATGTTATAAATAGACGAAAGGCCAAGTGGTAGATGCGAGTTCAAAAAACAAGTTTAGAGACAAGGGCGAGCTCAAGATGCGGGCAGTAGTCCTGGCGAGCTTCGGCAATACGAGAAAGCTCAAGCAACACGAGAGAGTACAAGCAGCACGGGTGCGGTCAAGACACAAGTACAATGAACTCTGGATGGAAGGTTGGCGAGCCCAAGATTGAAGGTCAGTGAGTTCGGTGATTAGAGGAGTCTGTGAGCTCTGATCTAAAAGAGGAGGCGAACACAAGTATGCAGTTGGCGTAGAGCACAAGTACGTAGATGATGAAGAGTTCTGATCGGAATGAGGCGGCGAACACAAGTAGGTAGGTTTCAATGGACTCTGTGGTTATAGGAGTCAGCAAAACCTAGATTGGAGGAGGCGGGTTGTGGAAGGAGACATCAAATTGTTGTGTTGGATGAGGGCAGGCCTCTGCTAGACAAGGAGTTGATGAATCAGCGAGTTTTGCAACAGGAGGGGTCGGGTAGACCAGGAACTGGATGAGTCAGCGAGCTTTGAGGCAGGAGGAGTCAATGAAAGTTGTCGCCAGAGGAGTTGGCTAGACCTGGTCCAGGAGAGCGGGTATCAAAGAGCACACAAACGGGCCAAAAGTTTATAAAATGCGGGAAGGGCGTGTGGATTTGAGCGATGGAGGCTAAGGTTGAGCGTTGAGAGGTATCAACGAGCTTTAAATCCAAACTTGGCGAGCTCAGTGGGCTCAAGCCAGAAAGTCAACATGGCAAGAAAATTTCATTAGGAACAAAAATGAGATCAAATGGCGAGAGCAAGAGCTCAATTGTCGGGAGTTCTTTCTACAGGAATCGTGTTGCTCTGATAACATGTAGAAGAGCGGAATATGAAGCGCGATAATTTTATTACTTCACAGTAAGTAGTCAAATACAAGTTCATGTATAGATATCAATGTTGCAGAATTCGGATATCGGGGACACGTCAGTTTGAGTTTTCATGTCGGTTTTTTATATATCGGGGATATTTCATATATCAGATTTTAATATTTAATTAATTATATATATAATTAATTGTTATTTTTTATGCATGTCACAGTACTGCATATTTTACAACCTATTAAACTTTTAAATATTAAAAGTTATATGTAACATTTAACACACACTTTAAAGATTAAAATTTAAAAACTAGTGATTTTAAGAAATTTGCAGCTATATATTATTTTTATACGATCAAAATTTTAAAAATTAAATTTCAAACATAACTCATTCTTCATCACTTAAATACTCATCTATAATCGACATAGTGCATAGAATGTGATATTCATCTGATGAACCCTCTAGATCTCCCTCGTCCACTTCAAATGCTTCTCTTTCTCCTTCTTTGATAACTAATTGTCACTTCATTGCTTGTAGAATGTGATATTCATCTGATGAACCTTCTAGATCTCCCTCGTCCACCTCAAATGTTTTTCTCTTTCCCCTTCTTTGATAATTAATTGTCACTTCTTTGTTTGTAGCTAGTCTTAGAGACCTCCTTTCATCATGATCAATGTCGACTATATAGTCAATTTGCGTCCATGTCAGTCCCTCTCCAGGAAAGACTTCATCATCGTCATCTTCATTTTCATCCTCCTCGGGATCAACATTCACCATCCACTTTTGTACCATTCCAGAATCAACATTCTTAGTTGCATGGATCAACATTCTTAGCTGCAAGTCAGTCAGCAAATAAGGCAGCAGGGAGCAAGGCAGTAGGGAAGCTGGCCAATAAGGCAGCAAGGCAGAAGGCAACAAGGTTGCATGGCAGCAGCTAGCACAACAACCAGCACAAAAAAATGTAGAGCGAGAGAATGAGAGGGGGAGGTAGGGAGAAGAATGCACCAGACGAGAGAGTGCCGAGATCGAAAGCACCAACGAGCTAGAGAGCACCAGCGAGCATGGAGAAGAAAGAACTAGAGAGATAGAGTGTCGACAGCGCGCGAGAGAGGGAGAGCACCAGGGAACTAGAGAGCTAGAGAGCACCAACAAGCAGGGAGAAGAAAGAACCAGAGAGATAGAGTGCCGACAGCACGCGAGAGAGCGAGGGAGAGCACCAACAAGTTAGAGAGCACCAGAGAGAACCAGAGAGCTAGAGACTAGAGAGCACCAGTGAGCAGGGAGAAGAAAGAACCAGAGAGATAGAGTGCCGACAACACGCGAGAGAGCGAGCGAGAACACCAGTGGAGAGCGCAAGGGAGAGCTAGGGCAAGAGCGGCAGAGTGAAATGAAATGAGTGGGATCGGGGAACACGGTATGAGATTAATCAATACGTGAGAGAGATCTCCTAATGGGTCAAAGAAGTGGATCTTTACATTGGGTTTTTACATATATATATATTTCTTCTATATATATAAATCCGACTATAAGAATATAAAATGCATTTTGGAAATTCAAACCGAAAATTAAATATAATTAGTAACGAAGAATAATTTGCAGCTATAGAGAAAAAATAATTGCAAGAGTAACCCTGCATAAATTCCTAGAATTTCAAACCATTTATTTAAATACATAATCAATGTCATCCATAATACTGCATCTTTTGCATTGCTCACGAAGCTTGAAATATAAATGATTTTATTAAATATAATTATTAGAAAAAGAACATGTAAAGGCCCATATAATGGCTCATCATAGGCCTTAGGGTAATAATCCCACATCTTGAAAAAAGGTCCCTTCTCTCTCTTCTCTCCCTATATATATATATATATGTATTCATACTTGTATTTACACACACAAGTAGTATATACAAAGTTTCACAGTTTTTCTCGAATGTTTGTGCTCTTTTCTACATGGTATCAGAGTCATCGATCCCTCTGGGCGGTCTCTAATTTTCTAACTGCAACCCACTCTGCGTTCTCCTGTCTTTCAGGCGATTAGCGATTCTGTCGAACCGCGCCCCTCCTGCGGTCTTGTTATCTCCAGACTCTGGCGGATGGTACTTGGTGCCTGTTCCCACCTTGTGGCTTCAGATCTCCTCTTGATTTTATAGACTTCATTGTTGGGTCCCACCGTGTTGTCATCCTGCCGTCTGCTCTATGTCTGTCGCGGTCTGCCCGGTTTGGTCACATCTCACCTGCTGCTCTTCCTTGATCGCGCGGTCTGTCTCTTTAACCGCATCAGTCTGGTCTAGTCTTTGCTCGCCGCGGTCTGCCCTTGCCGCGTGATCTGTCTCTTCCTTGATCGCGTGGTCTGTCTCTTTAACCACTGCGGTCTGTTCTCTGTTCGTCGCGGTCTACCCTTGCTGCGTGGTTTGGTCTGCCCTGCTGCTAACCGCGGTTCTTCTCTGTATCTTGCCGCTAGATTGTGTTCGTCGGGATCTGCAGTCTGCTCACTGTGTTTGCCTGAAGTTCCCTCTTTGCTTTGCTTGCCGACTTCTGCGTCTTAACCGCAGCCCTCTGTTCCTGTCTGCGGCCTCTTCTCAGTCCGCACTCAGTGCTTGCCGTTCTGACCGCACTCCGTGCTGACTGCTTCGGCCGGGCTCTTGTTTTCTCTCAGTCCACCGCGGTCTCTTCTCAGCCCACTGCTCCTCAGACCGTCGTGGCCTTGCCGGTTAGCCTGCTTCAAACCGCATCGTCATGTTGTTTGCTCGCTGCCACTCAGTCTGCTGCTTGCTGGAGCTTTTGACTCCTGCTCGTTGCGGTCTTGCATAGCCTTTGTTGCTCTTGCCGCCTGTGTATTGTCAGTTCGCCAGATTAGATGCTGCTTCCTCTGTCCCTGTCCGCGGTAGTATGTCTGATGTGCTTGCTTAGCCGCTTACCCGCCTTGTTGATTAGCCGCTTTGCCTAGCCGCCTGGTCGTGTAGTCGTGGATTTCTCTACTGATTCTTCTCCCCAAGCCCGCTTGGTCCCTGCTCCTGAACTTCATGACGATTTGAGAATCACCACCATCTCTCTTACTAGGAAGAAAAATTTCTTGAGTGGGTGCATTTTGTCCGTCGGGTACTTCATTCCAAGGGACTTATGCATCACCTAACTAAGGACACTCATTCTGCACCTACTGATGACTGGCTGCGTGACGATGATCGTGTTCAGATTTGACTTCTCAACTCCCTTCATGGCGAACATTACTGCATGACCATGTATCATGAGACGGTCATGGCGATGTAGGATGAGCTTCATTCCCTGTACTCTGTCAAGGATAGTCTCCAATACTTGTACGACATCATCACCGATCTTTGGTCTATTGACTCGGGCAGTGCTGCTGACTTAACCTCCTTTGTTGCTCGGTCCAAGACGCTAGTTGAGGCCTGGATTAAGCATCAGCCCCCGACTACGGATCTAGCTGTTCAGCGCGCTAAAAAAAAGCAGTTGGTATTGTCATGATGAAGACTCGTGTTCCGCCTCATCTTCATAGTGTTCGGGCTCGGATCCTCTCATCTACTACTATTCCCACATTCTCTGATGTGTGATCCATACTATTAAAGGTTTCATCGCTTCCTGATGTTATCGGCTCTCCTTCACCGACTCTTCTCCAACAATCTTCTGCGCCATTACTCCTTCTCCCTCCCCCTACTTGTGGGGCGTACAGGCTCTCGGGGGAGAGGTCGAGGAGGCCAGTCAAGGCCTAAGTGTTATTTATGTGGAAAGGATGGACACCTTGAGGCGACCTGCTATCGCAAACATGGTCTCTCTCCTTGTCATAATGCTTATGTTGTTTCCCTCAGCCCTTCTGCCACTCGTGTTGATCTTGATGAAGTCCGCCTCAAGCTCCAACAACTTCAGAGGTTGCTCCACAACTCACCTGCCTTCGTTGCCTCCATCTCACATGAAGGTATCGCTTGTCTCTCCACTAGTCCGTGTTGGATAGTGAATTCAGGCGCTACTCACCATATCACCTCCTTGAAGCCCCCTCAATACTTGGATTCTCCACATCCAAAGTTCATCACTGTAGCCAATGACAACACCGCTCCTGTCTCCGGCTATGCTGATATATCTCTCAATCCCTTTATTTCTCATCGCTCCGCTCTCCATGTCTCGGGCTCTCCGTTTAATTTATTTTTTGTTAGTCACCTTACTACCGATTTGGATTGCTCTATCACATTCACCTCTTCTTTGTTTCTGATCCATGACCAATGGACGCAGAGTATCATTGGTACAGGATGATTGCACAACAAGCTCAACCTTCTTAATGTCTCCCCTACCATTCTCTCCACTGTCTTCTATGTTGACTGACATCAGAGTCTTGGGCATGCTCCTCTTCCGGTTCTTAAGAAGTCTCTTCCTGATGTTCATATTCCTGCTTTTACATGTGATTCTTATATTTTGGGGAAACATCGTTCCTCTTTTCCTTCTCTTTATACTCGGAGCTCTGCTCCGCTTATGTTAGTACATTTTGATGTTTGGGACCCGTATATAATAACAAGTGTGTCTGGTTATCGTTATTTTATCACCTTTATTGATGATTATTCTCGAATGACATGGTTGTACTTACTTCGTGATCGCTCCGAGCTTCCTCATGTATTTCGGACTTTTGTTCTTGAGACTCGCACAATTCTCTGACAAAATCAAAACATTCTGGACGGATAATGCTCGAGAATACACTAGTCATGAGTTCGACAACCTCAGCTCTGAGTTCGGGATTATTCATCAAACTTCATGTGCATATACTCCTCAACAAAACGGTGTGGCTGAGCGCAAAAATAGACATCTTCTTGATGTTGCTCGCTCGCTCATGATTCAAATGCACGTTCCCAAAGCTTATTGGCACTTTGCGATTTTCGATGGCGTGTTATCTCATTAATCGTCTGCCCTCCTCCGTCCTCAACAACGTCACCCTGTTCAGCCTCATCTTCCCTTCCACACCACCATTCCCTCTCACACCTCGAATATTTGGTTGTACCTGCTACGTTCATTTACTAGGTCCCTCCACCGACAAGTTCGATCCTCGGGCGGCCAAACATATGTTCGTTGGTAATTCCCGCACTCAAAAAAAGTATGTTTGCTACAATCCAACTACCTGCAAGGTGACAGTTTTGGGGGATGTTACCTTTCTGGAAGATCAACGATTTTTTTCCATTACACAGTCATCTCTTCCACCACCATCATTACCAAGACCTGTCATCCCAATTACGTCTCCACCACCACCTCCACTCCTGCAAGCTCTGGTTTTCCACAACACCCCCCCCCCTCTTCGTGTTTATACTCGTCAACCTCCCAGCTCCGCCGCCCCGCTGCAGTCGGCTTCAACATCTGGCACTCTGCGACCAGTCGACCCGGCCTCTGCCTCCACAGCTCATCCTATGGTAAATTATGTATCCTTACATCACCTGACCCCGGCGCTTCAAACCTTTGCTACCTCATTATCCTCTATTTATGTCCCTAACTTTGTGCAAGAGTCTTTTCAACATCCGGGCTGGCGGGCGACCATGGACGAAGAAATGACAGCCCTCTGGGCTAATCACTAATCAGACGTGGGATCTGATTTCTCTTCCTCCGGGAAAGACTACTGTTGGATGTAAATGGGTCTTTGTCATCAAGCATGCCCCTGATGGGACGATTGATCGTCTTAAGACCCGTCTGGTGGCTCGTGGCTTTACCCAACAACAGGGTCTCAATTATGAGAAAATATTCTCTCCAGTGGTCAAGCTAAACACGGTTCATGTCCTCCTCTCCTTAGTTGTGCATTGTCAATGGCCCCTACATAGACTGGATATCAAGAATGTTTTTCTCAATGATGATCTCCAAGAAACTATCTACATGCAACAATCTAAAGGATTTGAGACCACGGGGGAGTCCCGAGTTTGTCACCTTAAGAAGTCGATTTATGGTCTCAAACAATCACCTCGAACATGGTTTGATAAGTTCGGTAGGGTTGTTCGGGAGTTTCGTTTTACTCGGAGCTCGACAGATTTCTCTTTGTTCACTCGACATAAAACAACAGGAACGGTTCTTCTTTTGGTTTATGTCGACGACATCCTAATCACAGGAGATGATTCAAAGGGAATACAAGTGGTTAAACATCACCTTGGTTCTGTTTTTCAAACAAAAGATCTGGGGAACGTTCGATACTTCCTTGACCTTGAGATCGCAAGACATCCTGATGGTCTTGTCCTATCTCAACGGAAGTACTATCTCGACCTTCTCCAGGATGCAAGCCAGTTAATACTCCTATGGATGTCAATCACAAGCAGTGTGCACATGCTTCTGATGCAGAATACTGTCGACGTCTGGTTGGAAAACTGATTTATCTAACAGTCACAAGACCAGACATATCCTTTGTTGTTGGAGTTGTCAGTCAGTTTATGCATTTTCCTCGGGTGTCTCATCTACAGGTTGTCGAACGTATTTTGCGATACCTGAAAACACCTCCTGGTCAAGAGCTGGTATACAAAACCTCTTTCTCGTCTACTCCAATATTGGTTGCGTATCCAGATGTTGATTATGTCGGTTCCCTGGATGATCGGCGTTCAACCAGCGGATTTTGTACTTACTTCGGGGGTCACCTTGTTACCTGGCGCAGTAAGAAATAGTCTGTGGTTGCTCGATTTTCGGGCGAAGCTGAGTACCGTTCGATGGCATCTGTTGTTCTGAGCTCACATGGTTTGAGAGTCTCCTAGGTGATATGGGAGCAAAACTTTCCTCACCAGCTACCTTACTCTGTGACAGTCAAGCTGCTATACACATAGCTACGAATCATGTCTTCCATGAAAGAACGAAACACATTGAAGTTGACTGTCACTTCATTCGGGAAAAAGTTCAAATGAAGAAGCTGGAATTGAAACATGTTCCGACTACTAACCAAGTTGATGATCTTCTCACTAAGACCATACCAAGTGCTCTATTTTATCAGTTCTTATCCAAGTTGGGTGCCTACGATTTGTACGCTTCAACTTGCGGGTGAGTGTTAGAAAAACAACATGTAAAAGCCCATATAATGGCCCATCATAGGTCTTCTTCCTCTTTTTGTAATAGTCCCGCATCTTGAAAAAGGGACTCTTCTCTCTCTTCTCTCCATATATATATGAACTCATACTTGTATTTACACACACAAGAAGTATATACAAAGTTTCACAGTTTTTTTCAAGTGTTTGTGCTCTTTTCTACAATATTATACAAACTAGATACATATACAATAAAATGAGCTTCTGGCAATACACAAAAAAAGATGCATGCTGCTGATGTGGCAGGAACTCAATTCTTAAGAAAATGTGCAATGAACAATAACATTTCTAGAACTTTCTTATTTATCGAACAAATACGATATGTTTCTTAAAGATTCACTCTAGTGCAACTATACAAGAAATCTCAAGGGGAATAAACTTCATAGTAGCCTCGACCTCACCATAGTGGTCAAGAACTATAGAGGCATCCTAAAATAAGCTGTGAAACAAAAAAACATAACAATTTCATGCTGAAAAAGCTTCCAAAAAGTTTATAAAACAACCCAGTTTACAAAAAAATGATGATACGACACTCCTTTTCCAAAGGGAATAAACTTCATAGTGGCCTTGACCTCACCAGAGGTCAAGAACCATAGACGTATCCTACGATAAAGTGTGAAACGAAAGAAACATTACAATTTGATGATGAAAACGCATCTAAGAAGTTTATAAAACACCCAAATTGTCAGATTAAAAAATATTTGTCTCTGATATTGCAGTGATGATATAACATTTTCTTTTACAATAAGAATGGATCGATGAACATTAAAATGATGCAACTAAAATGGAAACTTAGATGTTGATGCACATTAAAATGATGTAACTAAAATGGAAACTTAGATGTTGATATATACACACGCAAGGATTTTGGTACAGAACAAGAACTTTAAAAGGTGTACCTGAACATCTCCATTAGAACTTGATGGTGATAGTGTAGAAGCTGAATCTGTATACCCACTTATTTGGGGTGGGCTTAATTGGCGAGAATGCTTTACCATCCATGGAGGAAAATTAGAAGAACCAGACCCAAGAGTTGCAAGGTTTACTGGTCTATCACAACCCAATGAGCCATCTTGTTGCTCAATATATGCAGCATTTAAGTCAAATCCCATTTTTCTTGCAACTTCAACAGTGCATGCCGCAGGTAGCATGTGCTGAACTGATCGTTGAGCCTCTAATTTAGTCGGCAAGCCATTTTCTTCCGGTATTAATCTTGCAGGATAAGTCAACTTGGCAGTCTCAATTTGATGGCAATGCCTCTCTCTAGAAGAAGCAGCAACCGATCCATTACAATTATTACTAGGCATGGACGGTGCACAGATTGGATTGGGATTTTTATTGGCAGTAATAGCCCGTGAAATTAGAGCATCAGCAGTTTCTCCTGATGTCCCGGATGGCCAGACTTTTGGAAGATCTTGGGATGCTTGAAGAGAAGAATTATTGTTTCCATCAGATGAACTCCCCAAAGAGGCGATATTTTTCAAAAGATTCGACAATAATTCATTATCTTTCGACTGCTGCGATTTATCAGCTGAAAACAGATTAAAAACTCTGTGAATGAAGGTTTCCAGAATAGAATGTTAATCAAACAGCTTTTTCTAGATGATGAAGTACTCAAATCAAATACACAACAACAACAACAACAACAACAAATGCAGATATCAGAAATCACATAAAGGCATACAATAATAAATTTGCTAGAGCCCCAGGTAAGGTAAGGCGGGAAAGGCAAGGCGGGAAAGGCAAGCCAATTACTAAAGTGTTGCGTAGAGGAGTGTCTTAAATTAAGATACATGAAATGAGGTTGTTACAGGCTAACCGTAATGCATCGGTAGCTTCGCCAGATATGACTAGAGGTGAAGATGATGGTGAGGAGATACTACAGAGCCGAAATCCCAGCTGCCTAAGAGCCTAAGCGGGTATGTTCCCGGTAGAGAAAGAGCTACCACAACTTCATATAAGAGACAATGAGGCTCGATGCATATTCAATCATGACCCCATGGGTCTTTAAATAGATATAACTAATGGCATAAGTGTAATAAGTCCTAACCCTTGGACTTACTATAAGAATATTAAAGATTGTTAACAACTCATAACATAGACCCCACCGAAACTAAAAGACTATGTGAGTTGAATAAAAGGACTTTATAATTAACACCATAATACACCGTAATGTTTGATTAGCCTATGCCCGTAATGCACCATTCGTCTTGTTCTTTGAGCTAAAAGATGTAGTCGTTGTACTAGCGGAATGGTGACAGATATTTCATACGTGCATGTTATGGGCCCACAATAGTCCTCCTTACCTATTAAATTTATAAATATATTATTAATTGTCATGTTAGTGTAGTCATTATTAAGTGTTGGTTTTTAAAATTATTACAATTTTTGGATCTTCTATTTCATGCAAGGGTCTTTTGATAATTTTTCAGAGTTATATAATCTCTATTTAAAGGACCTCTCGGTCATGAATTATTATTTAATGAAATTATGAAAATTTCTCTTTCTCTCTTTCTAGTTATTCCCCCTTCATCCCAATTCTAGAGTTAAGGTTGAGCAAGACTTCGCTTCTCCCTCCTCGCATTCTCCGTAGGTTGAGCTCAACTCCCTTGTATCTCCACATCCACCACCAACTCTGAAGAGATCTCGATGACAATGCAAGTGGGCCCGTAACAAATCCATCATTCCTTCATTTACCATTTCCAGGCCATCCAAGTGATTCCACGGCAAAATAGTGCAAGTAGGAGAGAAAGAGCCATTCTAGGTCGTTGTTTGCAGTCGGTGGTGCTACCTGTTGTTTCCGACGTGCACTCTTGTCCAACACTTTGACTACCTCGTAGGCATCTAGCATAAGGGGGTGTATCCATCAACGGCTTCCAGAGCAAAGGGGTGCATCCATCGTCAGTATCCTTGGTGGACAACTTCAGTGTCAATGTTATCGCCAACAATAGCGCACAACATCGAAGCATTCTTGCTTTGATCTTGGTTCATTTAGCCCTCGAGCAGCCCTCGTTTTTCCTATAGCGCAGCATACAGGATAGGCACAACCCTTGTCGGCATCCTTCCTTTTGGTTGATCAACTACACACAACATCAAGCCTAGTAACATCTTCGCCACAAGAGCTCCCCACAACTGTCGATTCTCTTCATTAATCATCCGCCTGACATTCTGTTGAGTCGAGCTCTTGCCTGTTCTCGACCCTACCTCACTGTTTTTGACCCTGCCTCACTGTTCTCGAGTAGCACACCGCACGCTTTCTTCCATGGAGCACAGCGCAAGTTTCTCCTCAATCTCCTCACTCCAACTGGCCCAAGACGCAAGCTAATTTTAGGTATTGTCGGACAAACTCTGG
The DNA here is from genome assembly GCA_039513925.1 of Platanthera zijinensis. NCBI lineage: Eukaryota > Viridiplantae > Streptophyta > Magnoliopsida > Asparagales > Orchidaceae > Platanthera > Platanthera zijinensis. Next base: position 158,790,647 of record CM077089.1, on the reverse strand, counting down.
GTGATACATTTAATTAATTAATCAATTTAATTCGTTTATTTATTACAAAAATAAGAGAGATCACACTAGTTAATTATTTTTTCATTAAAATTAATTTCTTCAAAGTGGAGATGAGCTTGAACGAGCAAATTGTCCTTCGCTCGATGTTCCATCCGTTATTGGAGATGTCAACATCGCACCAAATCATGATTAAGTGATTCACCACTAGCATTGACAGACTCGCAACGTTTGGACACTTCTTCCAAAGCAGTCATCGATCCTATCAGTGCTCGAAGAAGCTCCACTGATCTCCGCAGTTCTTGCCGCCCCACCATTGCCTAAGGTTGGTCCTTCCCCATAATTCACACAGTCCACACCATCAACATCAGTCTTTGTCAATTCCATCCAATGCTCTCCGCTCCAGTCACCTATTCCGCTAGACCCTCTAAATCCAATCCTTCTGACAACCACCCAAGCCAACACTGTGGATTCTTATCATTGCAGATCACATTCAGATAGGCTCTCCATCACCCTGGACTACGCACCAAGCACACTTGCTTCAACTCTGAATACTAGACATGGTAGTCTTCCCTCAGCAGACACCTTCGCCATGCAAGATCCCAGCAGTCCTTTGTGACATCTATTAGCACAATGACGGCTTGTCGCTCGATGCAGCCTCTGTTATAGTGATGCACTAAAAGAACCTGTTCTGGAAGGAAAATAAAGAGCCAAGTGTGCAAGCCTCGATCAAGTTTGAGGACAAGCTTGACTTGAAGGACGGGAGGAATGTTATGGGCCCACAATAGTTCTCGTTATTTATTAATTTTATAAATGTATTATTAATATTCATGTTCGTGTCGTCATTATTGAGTGTTGGTCTTTAGAATTATTACGATTTTTGTGTCTTCTATTCCATGTAAGGTCTTTTGCTATTTTGTAGTAGTGATGTAATCTCTGATAAAGGACCTTTTGGGTCATGTATTTTTATGAAATGAAATTATGACAAGTTATCTCTCTCTCTCTCTCTCTCTCTCGTGCGCAAGGCTCCCCTTCTTCCTCTTCACATTCTCCTATGTCGAGCTCGACTCCCATGTATTTATGCCTCCACCGCCACCTCTGACGAGATCCTGACGACATTACAGATATGCTCGTAACTGTGCATGTCACGTCTTCCTCAGTGAGGGTGTCTACTGACTGCAAAGAATCATACTTGTATAACCCGCAATTCATCGATATCAGCAATGCATAAGGAAGAGACCTCAGGAGCCCAGTTTGGCGGACCTGCTGAATTCACCTCATCAACCTGACCTCGACAGCCTGACATTGGCAAGGGGGGCTAGCGGGTGAGGTGGAAGGATGAAATTCTAGCCCAGATTTCAAATCTGGAGTTAACTTGGCTGTTTGGGAGAACTTTCCAGCATCTTCCAGCAATTTTGGGAAGTCCTGGACTGGGGACGAGAGGTGGAGGAAGCTCTTTAGAGGAGGGGGAAGCTGTGGCCAGCTGTTGAAGGTTGCTGGCTGCTGAATAGGAGTGGGGCTCCGCTAGGCTGAGAATTTGGCTCCACATGAAAAGAAATTGAGGTTGCTGAGTGGGGGAAGCGGGGGCTCAGTTACGAGAAGGGGAGGTGTGGGAAAGTGACCCTACAGAAGGCTGCTAAGAGAGGGGGCCGACTGAGATGGACGAGGTGGGAAATGGAGGTAGTGGAGGAAATTTAGGAGGAGATCCTAAATTTTAAGATGGGTGGATTTAGTTGGGGAGGTAGTTATGGTGGTTATGTGATGGTGGGGTGGTGGCTGGCCAGATGTGGTTTTCGGCGATTGTGGGAAAATGAAAAATGGGAGAAATTTAATTGGTGGTAGTGGAGGCTTGCCGGAGATGGCCAAAGGTTTTTTTGGTGATCGTTGGAAACTGAAAATGGTGGAATTTGGGGAATAGAATTATCGTGGATTTTGTATGGGATGTGAGGAGGGTTTGGAAGGGGAGGCTGATGGCTTGTGGCGAGGGTTGAAGGAGGTTGCTGGTCGTGGATTTTGTGGGGAAATGTTGGGGTGGCTGGTGGGGGTTTGTGGTGTTTCGAATGGGGAGTCAGCAGAGGATTTTTGAGAGAAGATGGGTGGCCGGTTGAGGGGAGGAGAGAAGAGGTTGGTTGTTGGGGTTGTGAGAGATGAGATGGAGCCGGCTAAGGAAGGGTAAAAGGGGTTGGTTCAGTTGTTGGGAGGAGTGATAACAACCAAGCTTCCCACTTGGATTTTTCGGCTTCACCATCGGGTGATCGAAATGAGTAATTTCTTTGTTTACTCAACTCTCAATACCTTCAAATTAAACCATCTATCTCTATTTATAGACTATGGGGTAATCATGGACGGTCATGATTTTCTAATCAGGCCAGTTATTAAAATAAATGAAATAAAAATTCAAAAATACAGAAAAATAACAAAAAAATCACAGATAGTCGATCCGCATAAAATGGATAGCTCTGATCATCATGTAGACCAATGTGTGTCGCGATCTCCATCATGTAAACTCCTTGTTTTAGAGGTTCTCAAGTGCATCTAGGCTTAATTTAGATATGTAACCCACAAACTCTTTGCAGCTCATATAATTGGAATAGGATTAGCCCAACAATAATGAAGGAACACTTGATTAACCAAGTAAAAAACCAGTTGATGACCTGACCAAAAATATAGAGAGACTCGTTGATAAATAGACAACATATTTGTTCGTGGCCACAGATAATACTTACTGCAATAGTTAATTTCCAAAATATGGGATTGGCAAGTGGAAAATATAGTGGCCGGAGTTCCTACATTTATCCATCTTCTTTTTCTTCCATTCTCCTAGCTCAATGAGTTGTCAAGCTATGTTTTTTAAGGATTCTTTGGATGAAAAATCCATGTCACACGGCCACATAATTATACTTTGCGCATTTGGTAATGTCTAGTGAAGTAAATCATAACTTTACAACAGAAGCCTAAGATAGAAAAGGGCCTCTTAATTCGAATTTGGAGATACAATTTTGTTAGAGAATACTAGGAAAAATGTTGTATTGGCTCATTAACATGGCTCATGTAGGTTTTAGTGTTTAGCCTCACATTGTTTGTATAGCTAGATCTTACTCTCTCCTCTATTATATATTTGTATTCTTACTTGTTTTTTCTGTATTCAAGAAGTATATACAAGATTTGGAACTTTCTCTACATGGTATCAGAGCGAGACGGTCCGGTCTGTCTGTTTCTGTCCGTCTGATTCTCCGGTTAACCGGGCGGTTTGGTCTCCGGCTTACCCTCTCTGACTTGCGGCCTTCCATGTTTCTAACCGCGGCTTCCCGCGCGGTTAGTTGTTCTCTTTCCGCTCTTGCTTTCTCTCTCGTGGCTTCCACCTCTTCCCCCCCCCCCCTCCTCCCTTTTTTAAACCTCTCGGTCTGGTGGGCCCCCCTTGTTCCCCCTAACCGAGCGGTTTCCTCCTGTCTTCTCGCCCGGCTTCCCGTCTTCTCGCTGCGGTCGCTTTGTCTACCCGCAATCTCTCCTTTCTCCTTTCCTAACGCGTGACTTCTTTTCTTGTCGCTGCATCCCCTTCTACTCGATACGGCTTACCTAACCGCTGCGAGAACCGCATCTTGGTCGCAACAACTCTTTGTGTTGCTGGTGTTATCACCGAGACCGTGCGGTCTCCCTTTGTCGTTGCGGCTTACCTTCTCCCTGCTCGCCGCGACTTGTCTTAGTTGCCGAATTCTTGCCTTCTCGCTGCTCCGCTCCCTGCTCGCTGCGTCTTGTCTTAGTCGCCGCGACTTCTCTTCTCGCCGCATTTTTTGTTCTCTTAGTCGTTGCGGCTTCCCTCATCCTGGCAAGCTCCGCATCTAGGTCGCGGAATCTTCCCTTGCCGTTGGTGTGCTCACCGTGACCGTGCGGCCTTCTCGACCGGCTTGTTCTCTGCTTAGTCGCTGCGACTTATCTCATCGAAGGCGGCTTCTCCTCTCTGCTACGGACTCCTTAGTTGTTGCGGCTTCTCTGCCCGTCGTGCGCTCCGCATCTTGGCCGCGACTTCTTGCCGCTTGTGTGTTATTACCGAAACCGTGCGACTTCCCTTTTTTCTCTCTCCAGGTGGCCTCTCTTCTCTGTCCATTGCGGCTAGGTCTTCTCTCCTTCAAGCTACGTCCCGTTGCGGCCTTCTGCCTTCCTGCGGCTAGACTCTTCCTGCGGCTAGACCTGTGTTTGACCTTGGTGCGGTCTGCTTCTATCCGCACGGTCTAGTACCTGTTCGCCGACTTGTGCTCCTGTTGCGGTCTTCTCCTAACCGCGCTGCCGGATCGTTTTTTTTAACCGCAGCGGCGTGTTTCTATCCGTTGCGGGCTCTTTTCTTACCGCTCTGGTCGTGTCCGTTTCTTGGCGTTTCTTGCCGTTGGTGCGTTGTCACCGTGACCGCTGCGGGATGTTCCTTGCAAGATGATCAGTTATCCTCCGGGCTCTGTGGTGTCTATTTCCGATGGTGGTACCTCCTGTCTTGCTCATAACTCATCTTGGATTTTGGATTCTGGGGCCTCTCACCACATTACCTCACGGAAACCACCACAATATTTGAACTTCGTGCATCCCAAGTTCATTACTGTTGCTAGTGGGGACACTATTCCCGTTTCTGGCACGGTAGATATTTACCTCACTCCCTCCATTACCCTTCGCTCTGTCCTTCATGTTTCGGGCTCTCCTTTCAACCTTCTCTCTGTTGGTCGACTCACTACTGACCTCGATTGTGATGTTATTTTTTCTTCTAACTTGTGTGTTGTGCAGGATCGCAAGACGCAAACCATCATTGGAAAAGGGCATCTGTCGAATGGTCTCTATATCCTTGACCCCTCTCCCCCAACGGTGTTGTCTTCTATTAGCTCTGTTGATTGACATCGACGTTTGGGTCACGCTCCTCTAAACATACTCAGAAAATCTCTCCCAGAAGTGTCCCTCCAAGAGTTCCCGTGTGAGTCTTGTATCTATGGGAAACATCATCGGTCTACGTTCTCACCACATCCTACTCGGAGTTCTGCTCCATTTGATCTTTTTCACTCCGATATTTGGGGACCCTACAAAAGTGCGAGTGTTTTTGGATATCGTTACTTTGTCACTTTTGTCGATGATTACTCTCGGGTGACCTGGCTGTATCTCCTTCGTGACCGCTCTGAATTGCTCGGTGTATCCGTACCTTTTTCATTGAAACTCGCAACCAGTTTTCCACTACCATTAAAACCCTTCGCACTGATAATGCCCGTGAATACACTAGTCATGTCTTTGCTCACCTCTGTGCGGAGTTTGGGATCATCCATCAAACCTCCTGTGTCAATACCCCCCAACAAAATGGCGTTGCTGAACGCAAGAATCGACACATGCTTGAGGTCATCCGCTCTCTTATGATTCAGATGAATGTTCCCAAACAGTATTGGAATTATGCGGTCTCTACCGTCTGCACTCTTATTAACCGCATGTCTTCCTCTATTCTCAATTTGCAGTTCCCTTCAATCTTTTTTTTGCCTCCAAACCTTCTTTCTCCATCACCTCTCGCGTGTTTGGTTGCGTGTGCTTTGTTCATCATCTTGGCCCGTCCACTGACAAACTTGCTCTCTGTTCCACTAAATATATGTTTGTGGGTTATTCTCGAACTCAGAAGGGCTATGTTTGTTTTCTTCCACGGATCGCAAAGTGGTTACTTCTGTTGATGTCGTCTTCCTCGAAGATCAGCCATATTACTCTCAACCAGCTGATTCTCCTCTTCCGCAACCTCTCCCGCGGCATGTTATCCCTGTTAATTCAAACCTTCCACCTCACCTTCCCACACCCACCCCATCTAAACCACCTACACCACCTATCATTCGTGTGTACACTTGATGTCCTTCCTCGTCTACTGCCCTACGGGAGCTGCCCTGCTCTAATGATGTTTTACAGCATGCGGATCCGGCAACTACTTCCACTACCCACCCGCTGGCCAACTATATTTCTTTTCACCGCCTCTCTCCGGAACTCTGACAGAGTGTTCTTTCTTTATCCTCTATCTCCACCCCTAATTCTGTATCGGAGGCTCTCCAGCATCCCGGGTGGCGAGTAGCTATGGACGAGGAAATGTCTGCTCTTTGGGCAAACCACACTTGGGATTTGGTCTCGTTTCCTCCTGGACAATCTTGTTTGGGATGTAAGTTGGTGTTTGCCGTCAAACAGGGTCTGAATGGGATGGTTCACCGTTTGAAAGCTCGTCTTGTAGCTCGTGTATTCACTCAACAACAAGGCTTGGATTATGATGAGACTTTCTCTCCAGTCGCTAAACTCAATACCGTTCGTGTATTGATCTCTCTCGTTGTTCACCGTCACTGGCCCTTGCACCAACTGGATGTCAAAAATGTCTTTCTTAATGGAAATTTACAGGAGGCCATTTTTATGGAGCAACCTCCCGGATTTGAGACCACGGGGGAGTCTTTTGTCTGTTGTCTGAAGAAGTCTCTTTATGGTCTCAAACAGTCTCCTCGGGCATGGTTTGACAAATTTAGCAAGACCGTTAGTGTTGTTGGGTTCACTCGGAGTTCAGCCGACTTTTCTCTGTTCACTTGTCATCGTCCAACGGACACAATAATTCTTTTGGTTTATGTGGATGATATTCTGATTACCGAAGATGATCTTTCAGGAATACAGATGATTAAACAACATCTAGCGACTGTGTTTCAAACAAAGGACTTGGGAAGCCTGCAATATTTTCTTGGTCTCGAAGTGGCTCGGAGACCTGATGGGCTTGTGCTATCTCAGAGAAAATATTGTCTTGACTTACTTCATGATGCAGGCTATTCTGGATGCAAGCCTAATGATACTCTCATGGATATCAATCACAAGCTTTGTGTTCATGTCTTGGACTCTGATTTGCTCCTTCTAAATCCAGAATATTATCGCTGTCTAGTGGGAAAGCTGATATCAGGGATTGGAACAATACTATCTGATATTGCATTGTAATTTTGAGAATAAACAATATAATTTATTGATATTGTAATGCTAACAATATAATATATTGGTATTGCAATACTAGCAATGCAATATATTATATTGTAAATGCTAGAAATGCAAATACAATATATTGTAATTTTTTCAAAAGTATCAAACAGATAATAAAATATAGCATTTCAAAAGTTTCAAAATCCAATATTCAAAGTTACAAACAGACAATATAATATAGCATTTCAAAAGTTCAACTCCTTATCCTCGTCACTTTGGTTTTCATCATCAATTGTTTCTTCATTCACGACAATAGACATCAAAGCCAAATCCAATGTAAGTTGTTATTTCCTAGCGCTTTCGCTACCGTTTGAGTGCACGTTCGGCAAATGACAAGCCAGAGTCATCATTATCATCAATACTCTCGGCGTTGTTATGTTGCACCTTCAATGAAGGAACAGATGTCTTTTCATCTGAATCCAATAGGACTTCGATTCCCGATTGGATTTTGATAATGGCTTTTTCAAAGGATTTACAATATTATTGTCAATATATTGTTATTGTCAAAATAACAATACAATATATTGTTATTGTCATTTAGACAATGCAATATATTGCTTACAATATATTATAATATATTGTCCCATAAATATATTTTTTCCAATCCTTGGCTGATATATCTCACGGTTACGAGACATGATATATCATTTGTTGTTGGAATTGTCAGTCGATTCAAGCATGAGCCACGTATCTCTCATCTTCGGGCAGTCGAGCGCATTCTTCGATACTTGAAGACTGCTCCAGGACAAGGACTTGTATACAAGCCCTCTTCGTCTCCCTTATCTCTGATTGCATACTCTGATGCTGATTATGCTTGCTCGGTGGATGACCGTCATTCCACAAGTGGATATTGCACTTACTTTGGAGGACATCTTATTACATGGTGTAGCAAGAAACAGTCTGTGGTTGCTCATTCATCTGCTGAGGCCGAGTACCGATCAATGGCAGCAGGTGTGTCTGAGCTCACCTGGCTTGAGGGTCTCCTTGATGATCTAGGAGTCAAGCTCTCCTCACCTGCCACTTTACTTTGCAACAGTCAAGCTACTATACATATTGTCAAGAATCTGGTGTTCCATGAACGGACAAAACATATTGAAGTTGACTGTCATTTCATCCGGGAGAAGGTTCAGTTGAAGAAGATAGAGTTAACGCATATTCCTGCTGCTCAGCAAGTTGCTGATATCCTCACCAAGGCCTTACCACGACGTCTCTACTATCAGTTCTTGTCCAAGCTTGGTGCCTACGATTTGTACGCTCCAGCTTGCGGAAGAGTGTTAGAGAATACTAGGAAAAATGTTGTATTGGCCAATTAACTTGGCCCATGCAGATTTTAGTGTTTAGTCCCACATTGTTTGTATAGCTAGATCTTACTCTCTCCTTTCCTATATATTTGTATTCGTACTTGTGTGTTGTGCAGGATCGCAAGACGCAAACCATCATTGGAAAAGGGCATCTGTCGAATGGTCTCTATATCCTTGACATCCTTTTGACCATTAACTTGGCCCATGTAGGTTTTAGTGTTTAGTCTCACATTGTTTGTATAGCTAGATCTTACTCTCTCCTCTCCTATATATTTGTATTTTTACTTGTGTGTTGTGCAGGATCGCAAGACGCAAACAATCATTAGAAAAGGGCATCTGTCAAATTTTAATGACATCCTTTTGTTGCAAAATTAAACAATATATTTGGAATTCAAATGAATTTTATGGGAATTCATTTTACACTAGCTCAACTCCTTTACTCTTACAGCCCGTTCGGTCACCGGTTTTTGGAATTGGTTTTGCGCATAAATAAAAGCATTTCCGCCGTTCGGTTCACAGGAATTGCCGCAGATTTTGGAATTCCTCGAAACCGCGGTTTTCAGGAGCAGGCATTCGTCAATTCTTATCCAGCGCCCTAGTTTTTGACGGAAGCAGACCTCGCACAACGCTTTTGTTCTTCTCGCCACGCCAAACATAGTTAGGAGACCGCCGTCGGTGAGTTTGCTGGCCTCCTTATTCCTCCTCGTCTTCCTCTTCATCTTCCTTACTTCTGCAGAGAAATCGCGACGCAACTCTTCTCGCCGCGCAGAATACGACGGGATACTTCGCCCCGGTGAGTTTTTTGGCCTCTTTATTCATCCTCGTCTTCCTCTTCTCTGCCGCTGGTAGGACTGCTTTTTTTATTTTGGTTTCAGTCCTATCGGAAATTTTCCTTTTATCTGTTTTTTTCGATTTAGGTTTCCAAAAATTATCTGGCACCGACAACAGCTGTTGTAGATGTTTCCTTGTATTCATCTAATACATGATTTTTCGATTTAGGTTTCCAGAATATCGAGATCCAGACTGCTATTGTCGCCCGTCGTCGTTGTCAAGCCATCTAGAATCACCAACCTCCTCATCGCTGGTAACATTCATTCACAGCAGCGGGTAACAGTCTCTGTTTTTATTTTAATTTTTGAATGTTGTTGAGGATGGATTGAGTTAACTAACATGACTTATTCCAGCAGTTGCACATGTTGTCGGTTGTTGTGGATGGATTGATTTTGTTGTATATGTTGTGGGTTATTGTTATGTATGTATGTAGTGTGTTGATCAAACACACCTGTCTTCATACAAATATGCATGTATGTGCATGTCTTCATACACTTGATATATCCATGCATGAAGGCAAGTTTGATTTTAATTTATGTATTTACATTTTATTTTATTGGCATATGTTAGATGGATTCAACTAAGTTGAGAGAGAAACTAATTAAAGAATATATTTTGAAATGTGAGTATCTCACAACACTCGGTGCTTCTTGGGCGGTGTTAGAATATATTCCTCTTGAACCCGCAGACCATGATATGAATAATGCACTAAATGTCAGTCAACTGAAGTTTGATACGTTCATGGCTCTACCAGAACGTCTCAGGACGACATGGCTTCAGGTGCAATTCTATGACTTATGAGGGCATAAGGATGATGTGTTTTTTTGTGCGTAGTTTAGCGGACTGTCATATATTATCTACTATTGAATTCCTGTTTATAATTTCATGCAGTTGACTAGAACATTTTTGCGGTTTATGGATCTGTAGTTCGTGTTGTTATAAAATTTGTGTTGTTGTTAAGCCTACAGTTTTTATAATTCTAAATTGAATTTTTAATTTCATTCAATTCTTGTGGATGAATTCCATCTTGCATCCGAACAATAAAATTGTCCAATTCTAATTCCTGCAGCTCAAAGCCTTCCTGCAGTCAAACAACATAATTGGAATTCAGGAAAACCAAAACCTGTTTGTTTTGGTTTTTACTAAACTCCAATTCTTTAAAATCAAAACTTGCGATCCAAACAGACCCTTACAAAGGACGGAATTGGCAGAATTGAGGAAGAGTAAGAAGAAAATTTAGAGTGAGATTCCCAATGAGATAGAACCATTGAGGATATTTTTAGATAGAGAATTCAAGTGATACTTTAGAGAGAAAATATTTTAGTAGGACAATACTAGAGAGTTCAAACCCTTGAGATATAGTGACTATAAAGAGAATGACGGCCATATTTCTAAAGGAATTACTAAAGAGGGAAAATCTTTGATCCCCGTGAAATATAGATTTCTAGAAAGATAATCATAATGAAATTTCTAAAGAGAGATTTTAAAAGAAAATTTCTAGGAAAAATGAAGATTATTATATAAGATATGGTATGGGATGGTGGTCGATAGTAATTGATTTCGGCTCCATTTGGTTCGGCGGTGGCGGGTCGATCCGGCGGGTGAAAACGGAGTGTTCGAACCGGAGGGGGGAGGTGGCTGCTCCAAACGGAGCTTTTTGGGGCGTTTCTCAAGGCGGGCGGGTGGAAACGAAGCAAACGCCGCCGGAGGTTCATTTGTTTACCCTCCTTCCGGCGGCGTTTTCCCAAAACGGAGCACCGAAACGCTCAAACAAATAGAGCCTTAGCTTCAGCAATATTAGTAATTCTTGTGACTAAATTTATTGGTGCATTTGAACTGTAGAATTATACAGTTTTAATTATAAATATATATTTTTATATCCCTGTCAGGTTGTTGAACATTTAAATTGGAACCTATACCACATTATTGCAGCTGATTCCAAGTATGCTCAACCGAATGGGTGCTTATGGACATCCGAGTTCACAAATTTATTTGTAGAATTAATGACAATAAATGAAAAATCATGAAACATATGTTAAGGAAATTACATGTCAAATTGGCAAGAATTTTCAGTAAACTTATCAACAGATAGCTTGTTGATTGATCATCAACTGTAGAAGTCCCACTAGGAGAAACATCAGAATGAGTTTTTCTTCTTCTTATATTATGGCCAGCCAAACGCCGACGACAGCTTCTTTTCCCTTCGTCAAATTCATCAAGAAGGTGAAATCTATAATACAACACAAGAAAATTATCAATGGAAAAGTAAACTATGCAGTAGCATAATATTTTATAGGGAGAAATTTTGTGTGTTGATGTGTGAGCTCTTAACTTCTTTGCGAGTGTCAGCGTGAATAAATTTAGTCATGCGTTAACTAATAAAAGTTATAGCACGCATCAGTCTACATACTATTATAGCAATAGAAAAAACAAATAATTAGAACTTCTCAAAATGGATAACAAAGGTTTCTCTTGAATTATTTAGATGATCTAACATGAATATTCAAGTTAAAATTACTTTGCCCTTGCATTAAATTTTCAGGGTAACTAGGATTTTTAAACACTTTTATTTCGCATAAATATAGATAAAGTCAAACAAACCTAAGAACCATATTTCTTTAGAACTATTACTATACTTTTGTGTTAATTATTCTTGTGGACAGCTAAGGAATCATCAAAACCAGCTTATGTTGGTCTCAAGACTGGATGAAAAATGGTAAGGATTGTGTTAGGTAGACGACCAACATAAATTTTAGTCACCCTTATAAATATGAATCATTTGAGAAACTATGCATGACTAAAGATAGGGCAAAAGGCGAAAGGATCCATATATCCGACCTCACTATAGTGGGATAAAGGCTTGAGTGTTGTTGTACTGCTAAGGAATCATCAATATGACCCTAAACCACAAATTTTAGGCTGAGATGATAAGAATCATCAACATTAGTTTTATTTCAAACAACTGAGTTGTTTGAGGTGATAAACATAAGGACTTGAATAAGGTGTTTAGAATAAACTCTCTAATCAAGCTACAGAATATGTAGGGTCAATTCCTTGTGTTATTTATTTATACTTTCGAGCCAGTATCAAGCTTTTTTACGAAATACGACTACAAGTTACACTAAAAGAAACTTCTTTGTGTTCATTTACGAGGTCATGAATATGTTCTATGTAACAATGTCCGTATATATGGAGAATCAATGCTAATGATGTACAAATTGTGGTATTTTTTGGTAAACAGTTATAAGCTCATATTAATTACATAATCCAAAAATAATAATATTGATTGTTCTAAGCCCGTATCATTTTGATGCATAGAATAACTAATTAGACGATTTTGTATGTTGAGAGATCGGATATGACCAAATACAGGGTTTATTAACAGAGTTAATGAATGAGTTCAGCTTCATAGAATACTCCTGCTAAAAACGCTCACTGCGACACTTCCATCGTCCAGTAAGGAGTTGTCGGTTTTAGTATCAAAAACCATTTAGAGAATATGATGTGATATGCTTGGTTGTCAAGTCTATTGCTTCATAAACCTGTTCGAGTTCATATATTAGCTTGTAGAAATTAATTTTCCAAAAAAATAATCTATATGAGGCTATATACAAAGTTCCAATTTTTCCTCTTACTAATCCAAAATCCAATCCATTTTAATGTCAAAAACAAGTTACTTTCAGATGAGTCCACCAATGTTTAAAACATAAAATCATATTGACTGAAGGGCTTTATCTACTTGTCACATAAATAAATAGAAGCAACCTAACCTGCTGCATTGTTGACAGAAACGCTGTATAACATTCCCGACTACTGCATTATTGGCCTTAGCATGCGCCTCACACACCTTATGACGCCTGTGGTAGTCTTTGGACTGGCTTAAGTCAGCAATACAGCCCTCAACCTGGCACTTAGGCTGGTTTATGTTGCTAGACTGCACCATGCACCTCTTGCCATTTCTCTTTCCTCCAATATCCACATCTTCTTCCATTACAGGATAAGCATGGCCACCTAGCTTTAAAGTAAGAGATCCAGCATCATCACATTGCTTATCATCTCCAACCACGACAACCCGTCTCCTCTTTTCTGACTCGACCACACCATTCCCAACCATTCTGAAGTTGAACTCATCTAAACCATTCGAAGAGCCGTTCGAGAGCACCACATCACTGAAAAGCTGCTTGTTTCTGCATTCTAAAGGTCCAGGATTCACAGGAACAGCCATAAAAAGTTCTCCATCCCATTTCCATTCATTCAAATCCCATTCTTGACTCCTATTTTCAACCCTTTTTGAAGATTCAGCAGCATAGAATTGATGCATATCCCTTCCCATGTTAGCCTCCATGTAATCTCAAAAACTACACAAAACGCTTGAACAAAAATCAGAACGCCACCTAATCGTGAAGCTCAATTCGACCGCATCCGTCAAATTAGTGGCGATCGATACAAAACCCAAACACTAAACAAACCCTAATCCGCCTCACTTCGTCCCCAGAAATCCAGAATCATCGCGCCCTTGGAGCCATGGATCCACACAAAATAAATCCACATACCCGAAAGGAAATCTCCAAGCAAAACCCACCCAGAAAACGACTAGAACGTCCAAGACCCGTAATCAGATGGAACCCTAATCCACGGCAGCTGAATCCAGAGTTCAAATCGTCGTGCCGAAGACCCACGAAACATCAGAGAACAGCCAAAAGTACAAAGGCCCAAATCACCAAACCTAATCAACGATCACTTCCCAACACACTTTAGAATCCGATGCAAAGTACCAATTAGATAAACAACCAGCTCAGAGCCCCAGTAACATGGGGCCGGCGAGAAACAAGAATCATGTATCCATCGATTCTTACGAGTAATTGAGCTCCCGAGCTGCGTAATTCAAACAAACTCACCACAACGACGGCCTATACCGAGAATAAAACACAGGATGAGTGCAAATCGATAATCCACTTCCCAGATTGTCCAATCGGAAGAACTCCCTCCGGGATGGAGATCGCCGCCAGAAGCAACGCCGCCGGAGAAGCCCAAAGCCGGAGTCGGAGAAGGAATACTAGAAGATAAGCGAATAATAAAATCGTCCTTTCGCGGAATAGACGGGAGTTTATATATGCAGATAGAGAGAGAGATAGAGAGAGAGAGTCGATGCGAGTGGAAGAAATAACGCCGTCTCACTTTCCCGACAGTTTTTAATCATTCACAAAACCATCAACGTGTTGAATCCACTGTAAAATGTTTTGTTTATGAATTCAGCGCCCAGCTTTTTTGAAAAATAAAAATACAACTAAATATGTCCAAAAAAAAAAAGATAATTATAGGTGATTGTTAAACGCAAACCCTCTTTTGTTAAACGCAAACACCAGAAGCCTTTTTTTTAGGTCATACGGTTTTAATAATCGCACTCACCTCCCAAATCGCTCCTGCGCCGCACCCCACCGAAGCTCTTCCTCCGCCGCAAACCAGTGGATCGCCGCAAACCAGTGGATCGTCGAAGCCCACCTCGCCACCGTCGTCCGCCGCCGCAACCCGCCGAAGCTTCAGGTTGCAGGGTACCCCACCGCACTGCCTTCCGTCTCCCCCGCCGGAGGTTTATCGTATTGATCGGGTTTTCCGCTCGGCAATACGCCGAGCCGGCGGCCGCTGCTCCTATTTTTCTCATAGAGCTACCGTCGACGCCTCCCCCTACTTCTCATCTCCTTTCTCCCGATCTCTCCTTATATTACAGGGCCGACGAGCCGCCCTTGCTTCGTCCCTGTGATGGTCGCAATACCAAGTCGTTGTACCCTTTGTTGTCGTCTCTGATTGCGATGATCTGATCAAAGTAAGGTTTTCTAACCTTCATCTGTTCTTTTGTTCAGATTTCATCTTCCACTTTTTCGTTGAAACCACTCGAATCCCCACCACTGTCCATCTCCTCTATCGCAGTGATTGCTCGAAGTTAGTCGCTAGGCTAACGTTGTTTCTTGCTACCCAAGCCCTATTCCTATTCCCACTGTTATAGAATGCAATTAATAACTAGATAGTTTGCTAGAAGTATTGTTATAGAATGCAATTAATCTATAGTGCATGCAGGTTTTCAGTTTTGGAGTAGTGCAAGATACTCTGCTTAGCAGATATTTACATTAGCAGAGACGTGTTTTGTTGTTGTTATAGTTAATTTACTCATGGAAGATTGTCATGAACCTTAGTTGTCAACTAAATGAGAATAGAAATTGTAGAAGTGCTTTCAACAATGTAGCACCTATTTTGACTTCAAATTATCTTTCAGAATCTCATGACTGCAAGCTGTGTAAAATATTATGTGTTTGATATTGTGTAATACTTTTTGTGCAGTACTTATTTTGTAAGCACCGTTTTTTGTAGGTTTGACTGCTCTGCAATAGGATCATGTCGGATATGTCAAACGAGAATAAAGAATCTTCCTTGATTGTGTATGGTATGAAATATTATCCAAACTATGCATTTTCTAGTAATGTAGTTTGTACTCTTAGTTAATAGTTTGTAATTGTTTTTTGGTCTTGTAGACCCAAATATTACAAACGTACACAATGTTCCAAAAATTGAAGTAAATGTCAGCTCACACTTTCAAACCGATAATATCTTTCATTCTAAGGAAGACTTAATTGGTTGGGCTCGCCATGTTGGAAAGAAGATTGGCTTTGTAGTAACTATAAAGGGATCGGATAAGGTTGTTGGTCGCCTTATACCGCGTGTCTTCTTAGCTTGTGACAGAAGTGGCTATTATCGGGAAAATCAAAACATGAAGGGTTGGGTGAACAGGGGGCTCCGCAAATCAACGAGTAAGCGTTGCGGATGTCTATTTTCCCTTAAGGGATAAAAGAAAACAAATGTAGAAGAGTGGAAACTTCAGGTACTTAATTTTTTTCAAATGTTAATGTTACAAAAATTAATATTAATTTTTCTTCAAATGCAGGCAAAAGGACAAACAAAATATGATGACAACTTAGCCCAAAAACAATGCTAAATATTTTCAAGGAAACTTTAGAGGTCAAATTTTGCCTAATTTTAAGACTATTAACATTAATATTATAAAATATTCTAAAGTTTTACCTGATCTTTTTTTCTTAATTTTTGCAGGCTAAAAGTTTGATGTGAAGAAATGTTTTGGGAGGTTATTATTGTGAATGATAATTATGAAATCAACTCCAATTGTTCTAGAATCTGACGCATGAAGAACACATCTGTTTTTTCTTTTCTTTGTAACTAATCTTTATAGTCAACATTAACATTTGCAACTGTCTTGTCCTTTGCTCCTTTGAAGGTGAAAATTGTAAATTTTGTGTGTTTTGTGATATTTATTTCTTTTTATGATGTAATTGATGCTCTAAAAATGCACCACAAAGTGTCTCAATCTGGTCTTTCTCATGAGCACTGTTGAAGTTTTGTAATTGCTATAATTGAATCTCCACGAAGCCTTAGAAATATATTTTAGATGGAGGCATTAAACCTCATAGCATTCTGACCTCATATATCATGGTCTTCATTGGCTTAGTGTGGTGAGCATTACCCAATTCCAAAGATATTTCATTGATCTGGATCAAGCAATAATGAAGCTTCTATATTGTAATTGTTTTTTCAAATGATTTGCGCCTAACATATATGTTTGCGAATATAAAATTTGAAAAAAGGTTGTTTGCGGCTATCAATTATGGTTGCGGATATCCAGTTTAAAAAACACTTGTTTGCGGATAGCCAAACTTGATGTGCGTTTAACAATCACCTAATTATATACACATCTAAAGCATATCTAAAAATCACAAAAAGTGTGTCCCACATACAGTAAAATAACCCAATCACTACTTTTTTGTGTGTTTTAGGTGCATGAAAAAGGCCAAATAATATATTTTATTGTGTATGGGGCTCACTTTTTGTGTTTTTAGGTATGCTTTAGGAAAATGGCAGCTCTACTTGATTTCTTCTTCTTTTTTTCTCTTCATCTTGCAGTTTTTTTTCTTTTTAATGGGCGGATCTATATAGAGACTTCAGACATGTTGGGGCATGATTTTGGGAAAATTTCACCTAAAAGCAGGAATCTATCGTTTTCTTTTCAGTAGTTAATCTGCTCGTCTCATCCCATCCTATATAGTCTACTCCCATGACCTAGAGTTTCACCTGAAACCTAAAAGCACGGCAAGACTCAATCTCTCTATCGTTCTTCTTTTTAGCCGAGCATTCTGTTGGGCAGGAAGTTGTAGAAGTATAGCCGGAGCGCTCTTTTTGAGCATTCCATCGAGCAATCCAAACAATGTTCCGAAATAGTGGTTGAGTAGACAATGTCGGAGCACCCTTTTGAAAGACCATTTGTTATTGTGAGATTTCTTAGGCTTCGTTTGGCGCAGCTTATCGCAGCTTATTTGCTCCAGTGAGGTTGGACAAAAATGCCATTGTCATGCCAAAATCCTAAATCTCAAACTAATTTTTTTTGTAACATTTGTCATACCAAACATATATTCTATGACAATGATGTTTTTGTCCAATCTCACCGGAGCAATTAAGTTGCGCCAAACGGAGCCTCATAGTGAACTTCCATTTTAAATATAACTTGTTTTGATTGGTTATAGTTTTTTTCAAGTGGAGTACTTTAGTTTCCTTTAATTTTTTCACTAGTTAAAATAGATAATCATGAAGAGAAATATTTACATATAAATTTAATTTCTCTATTAAAATTAATTTCTTATGAGAATCACAGCCAATCATATAGTTGCAATTGTAACTTAGATGATACAAATTTATTGCCGTCCTCATGTTTCTACTATCTGAATCTCATATTCTTTGTGTTTTTTGTGTAGAGAAACATGTTTTTTTTATTACAATATATTTTAGATTAAATTGACTTTCAGATTGTATTTTTAGTAGACTTGATCTTTTCTCTTGTTGTGGTAATTTGTTTATCAAATTTAAATTTCATATTCTTTATAGTTTTCTTTAGAAATATGTGTTTGTTTATTGTAGAACTTCATCATCTTGTTTAGTGATAGAAATTTCATGACTTGTGTAGCCTTAATTGTTGTGCCCGGGCAAAGTTAAAATCCTAGCTCAACCCTTGTTTCTTAGCAACGCTCGCCGCACTTACACTAAGGCTCAGTTTGGTATGGCGCGTAGGGAATAGCTCCGCACAAGGTAGTCCATATGCCCTATCAAGTTTGGAATATGGTTTATATAGTATCTTCAGCGTAAAGTCTAGACCTAGAGTCCACAAATCCAAAAACACGCTCTGAGTCGGTCTTGACGCGTGTGGACATATTAATGAATATCTAACACAGCGTTCTTGCTCCTGTGAGTTTTGACAAAAAAAATCGTCAGTGTTAGAAAGGGCGTGCGGCGGTATCCCACCTCGCAAGGTATTCTGGCGGTCTTCCTTAAACTCCCTTAGAGGGTTGCAGCTCAACCGACCCAACTCATCTCCACGTGCCCTGTTCGGCCCAAGCCCAACACCGGGTTGCCTACCTTAAACTGGTCACGTGGCTGGTTGTTGGAGGCAAAATCCTCCCTTAGATGAGCGAAACTCGATAGGCAAGCGCACACCACAGGGACTTCACAGGAGGTCACTCATCCCGTGACTACTCCAGCCCGAGCACGCTTAACTATGAAGTTTTTCCACTTCTCGTCACCAATTGAGTTGGGCTTGGGCCGAACGCGGCACGTGGAGATGGGTTGGGTCGGTTGGGCTGCAGCACTCTAATGGAGTTTAAGAAAGGCAGTCTGGATATCTTGTGAGGTGGGATACTGCCGCACTCCCCTTCTAACAGTCAGCCATAGACAGGGGAGGAACTACGCCCAGGCACGCTAGGGCACGTGCCCGAGCGTTTTTTTCCGCCATTTTCACCGGGGAGAAGAGAAGTCGCTCGCTGCTCCCGTGCCCTAGCGCCAAGCTGCTTCGTGCCCGCTGCTCCCGCTGCTCCGTGCAACCGTGCCCGTCAGGCGAGGTATCTTCTTCTTCTTCTTTTTTCTGCCCCTTCTTCTTCTTCTTCTTTTCTGCCCCTTCTTCTTCTTCTTCTTTTCTGCCCCTTCTTCTTCTTCTTCTTCTTCATTTCTGCCCCTTTTTCTTCTTCTTCATTTCTGCCCCTTCTTCTTCTTCTTCTTCTTCTTCATTACTGCCCCTTTTTCTTCTTCTTCATTTCTGCCCCTTTTTCTTCTTCTTCATTTCTGTCCCTTCTTCTTCTTCTTCTTAATTTTTGCTCCTTCTTCTTCTTAATTTTTGTCCCTTCTTCTTCTTCTTAATTTTTTCTTCTTAATTTCTTCATTATTTTAATCGGTCCTCATTGGTTGTATATGTCAGTCTTTTTTGTGTAACCTTTGCTCTATGTTGCTCATGCCGAATTCACAACTTTATTTTTGACCACTTCTTCTTTAATGGACACTACTTCTATCACTTTTAAAATATAGTATTACTCTATCATGTCATTCATGTGCCTAAGTGATCTAAAGTTTTGTCGGATAGACAATTCTTCTTTGCTCAAGATTTTTATTTGATTCCGGATGACCAGAAAATGCACTTTTGTACTTGGCTCAGTTTTATATAAAATTTAGTTTCATATATTTTGTTTGATGCATATAAAGTGAATTGACGCAATCTAAAATGCCCTAAAATCAAATTAATTCACTCATATGCATGATTCATGTGATCCTAAATGGCATCATCAACAAATGATTAAATACTAGAAATTAACTACTAAACATCTGATTAGCACATTAGTCAATCAATGTAAAAGGTGGTAAATATCTTTGCAAAAAAAAAAAAAAAATCGGGGACGCTATCCCCGAACCCCCGCTCAGGGGGCGCTGCCTCCCGAATTGTCAGTACTTTGATTGTGCCCGTGCGACTTCAAATTCCCAGTTCCGCCACTGGCCATAAAATGTGTGCTTGGCACAGTTGCAACCACCACCAAAAAAGAAAAAACTAGTTTTCAACATAAATGTGAATGATATTCCTTAGATGAGGCCGGGCGTTCACGGACGATGGTTCATAACCATCGCACTCATGATCGCCAGTGCCGTGTCAAACAAAGCAACAAATAAAAAACTCACTAATAAAAAATAAATTTGTTTTTTTATATGTAATATCATTAATTTTTTTTATAAAATAGGATTAACATAATGTTTAGGATTTGGGTGGTCAACCTGAGCTTCCTTCTTCAATCATGGCGTCAAGGTACAGAAGTAGCGTTTGTACTGAAATGTTTTTTTATTAAAAATTTTAACATTTTTTCTTTTTTAGACATATTCACATAAAAATCATATAAAAATGTATGCATTTTCTATATATTGGAGATATTGTACAAAATCATTAAAAAAAACGTGTCATAATAAAAAAATTATAGGCACTTTTGTTTCTTTGCAGTGTTTTTTCATTTCTATTAGTTCTATATGGGCGAATTTTTTTTAATTGGGCTTGTTTTCAAATTTTTGTTCAGGATTAATCAGAAGGAGACACGCGTCATATATTATTTTTTTTGCATGTGGGAGACAAAGCCACAAAGGTAACATTTTTTATTTCGGTTTTAAAAAGTTGACTATCTCACACGTTTTTACCTAAAGTAGATGGCTTATACGTTAGGTTTGACTTTTTATTTGATGTACTGTTTTAATTTATGCATGTATTTGTTTGCAATTATATGTGAAAATCAATTTTGACTATATGCAAACCTCTATTACATGCAAATCCACAAAATTTAAGTGCAGATCTATTTTTAGGTGCAGACCGTGCCACCTCTACCTCGGCCGAGACTTTTCCGGCGGTCTCCTTTGTTAGATAAATAGGTTATATGTCCGCACTTGTCGAGACCGACTCAGAATGACCTAATATGTTTCGTGTCATTTTAGAGCAAGACTTTACACTGGAGATACTATAAATAGTCATTTCATATCTGATGAGCTATTGTGGACTATCTTGAGCAAGAACCAAACCTAACATCCGTCAGTCCATCAAAAATGGAGGCGCGGTGGAACGAACATCATCCTTTTCCAATGGTCCTCTTGGCTTATTTTGAATTTCTCGTGTTCCCTTGTCTCTCTATTCCTCCTCTCTCTATAACATAGCTTATAAAGAAAACAATTTTTCAGTCAAGAAGTGGATGAGAAGGATGGAATTGTGAAAAGTTATCTGTGTTCTTGTTTTTTCTGTTTGATTGGTTGATGTTTCTCTCTCTCTCTCTCTCAGATGGGAGAAGTTTACTACATAAATTGGAAGGACGGCACGAGAACAAGCGTTAACCCTCGTCTCACAACCACTAGGGGTGAGGAGTGAAAACCGAAAACCGACTAAACCGATCAAACCGACCAAACCATACCGATTTTGAAACCGAACCGCCCGGTCCGGTGTCGGTTTGGTCTGGAGCTTTTGAAAACCGAAGGACTATCGGTTCGGGTCGGTTTTCAGGTTGTGAAAACCGATCAAACCGAACCGAACCGAGATTTTTGTTAAACATAATTTAAAGTTTAAGTGTTTAACTAATTATACTTAAGCATATTAATATATTTTGCATAACCGATCAAACCTGTATAAGCGTTAAGAATATTAATATACTTAAGCATATTAATATATTAAATGTCAATTTGAGATAGCCGATAGCATTAAGTCATGTTAATATCTTGTATTCTTATTTATTTGAGATAGCTGATAGCCTGATAGTGATAGCCTGATAGGGTTTCGGCCTACGGGTTTCAAGTTTTATTAAGTTCATTTTTTTCTCTTTTTCGTTTTTTCGAGATAGCAGCTGAGAGGGTTTCGTCGGGTCTCCACTCTCCGCAGTCCAGTTTCCTCCCATTTTTCGGCGCCAGCGGTTCGCAAATCGCAAATCGCAAATCGCAATCGCAAACTCGCGGTGTCACAATAAATTGGGTTTTAAAAAAACAGACACTCATATCAAATAGGTGATTACTAAGCCATTTAAATTCATTAAATCAATCAATCAATCATTGACTTATACATTAAATCAATCTATCATTGTCTTATACTTTATCCTAAAACAAATAAAAAAGATGAGTTTAATATTAACTATTATATATTTGTTCACAAAAAACCGACACCGAACCGAAAAAAACCGATTGAAAACCGAACCGACTTTGAACCGAACCGACCGGATTCGGTTCGGGTCGGTTTGGACAAGCCAAAAACCGAGGCATGTCGGTTCGGTTTCGGTTTGGGTCGAAACCGACCCAAACCGAACCGCTTGCAGGCCTAACAACCACTATGTGTCGGTCCTGTCGGATGAACTATTGCGACGTTGAGGATACATCGACAGTTCTGCTGAAGAAGGCACGACTTCGAGGATTTCTACAGCGTCAAAACCAGCTCTTCGTCGGGCGTCGCCTCCCCTTCCATCTCCGAATCTCAGAGAACAGACACCGGCACCAACTAACACGTCCTTGTCGCCGGGGGCTGCAAGTTGCATTCGATTTTTGATGCACCTGGAGATTTTAGGGATACAAGAAAATACATTTTGATTTTTTTTGTGGGTGATGTGCACAAAGTAAATTTTGATTTGCAAGTAATAATATGCTCTTATTAATTTATTTACTTATTTTGCTTAATTATTTTATATGATGGAGATGTTTTTATCTCCACGTGCTGTATGGTATGGTATGCTGGTATTTATTTATTTATTTATTTAATTATTTTGGTGGAGCACTGTGATTCTCTTACTCAATGATTGAGGGTTTATAAATCTCAATTCGTACACTTTTTTTTCTCAACCACAATTTATCACGGTTTATTTGGAGGAAATTTTTGGTGCGTCTAACGCACCGAAAATTGATGCGTCTTTAAATACCGTGGGGCATACATTAATTTTCGCCAATTGCGCCGATTCTGCCTCTTTCCGCCAAACAGCCGCTCGTCCTCTCCAGCGCGAAAGGTCGTCGCCTCTCCAACACTTCATCCCGCAAGTCGTGGCCGCTCTTCATCTCTAGCAGTCCGGCCCGCATCGAAACCGCAGCTCGTCGTCTCCAACAGTCCGGCCCGAAGCTTCCCGCAGCTCGTCGAGATCTAGCATTATTCTTCCCGCAGCTCCCCGAACAGCAGCTCGTCGTCTCCCTCATCCATCCAGCAGGCCCCGGTTTCGCCTCCTCCTGATAACCTGCACGTGGTCTTCCCTAAACCCGCAGTTATCCTACTCCCTCACCGCTCAACAGCAGCTCAGCTCAGTAGTCCGTCTTCTTCCCCATTCTCCCGCAGTTGTTCTACTCCGCTATTTTCATTTTTGGAAGACCCTAGCATTGAATGACTACTCCAAATGTGCAAGCAACTGCTTGAACCAATACTTGTTCGGCACTAGTTCTGCACTGCTTGAACCGGTCGTAAGGACTGATATCCAACTGGAAAACATATACAATATAAGACTGGAAAAAAGCTGAGAATAAATTGGACTGGAAATCAGCTGAAATATACGGGTGGATAAAAACTGCGAAAAAAATTGACTGGAAATGATGGAAAAAATAGGACTGGAAACCCTAAACCCTAAAAAAACGGGGAAAGGAACCTTACTAACGACCAGAAAACATCAACAATAAATATTCTCCAGCAGTAATAATCTACGACAGTAATCTTCATAACATGAACTGGAGAAATACCCTAAAAATGACATGATATGTGAAAAAACAACTGTAAATCACCAAACGGTCACCTGGCTAGCCTCCTTCGCACAATAAAAACAAATTTCAGGAGATGAATGAAGATTTTCGGGGACCGATTGGCTCCACGGCACTGCGACGGCACTGCACCTGGTTCGATTTCGCCGATCGCCGATGGAGGGAGTTGGGGTAGGAGCAAGAGGCTAGTGAGGCGTTTCAAAAAATTTCGAAATGGGGGATAAATTTAGTGGGGCCCACGGTATTTAAAGACGCATCAATTTTCGGTGCGTTAGACGCACCGAAAATTTTCACGTTTATTTGGGGGTCTTCCGATTTTGAGACGAAAAGCTAATTGTTAGGGCGAGTTTGAGTGGGAGATTGCGATTAGAAATTGTTGCGGGTCACTTGATGCTTTTAGGGTCCGGTCGAAGAGAACCGTCTCAGTCCGGGAATAAGCCGAGCATACAAACAGTCACAGGAACAATCAGAAGTTGAGTAAGATGTTTGGCGTGGAAAAATCCAGAAAAGACAAATTCACGGGTTTGAATCAGTGTTCACATATTCACTAGCTTTTGAAGTGTTACAAGAAGTTGTTTCTCGAGGGTGACAGGTCGCCGCTCGTTACAAAGAGATTTTAGGACCACTTGGAGTGCTTGGAGCGGAGCGTTGAGATGCGCGCCCGGGAGCAGACTGGAGGGATGAACACAGCAACGCAAACTCTAGACTCGAAGCACAAGCCGAAGGAGATCGTCTAGCCGTCTTTGAGGGGACCTTTGAGGACCAAATGAGATCTTCTAGTTGTCTTCAAAGAGATCTTCGAATACTGAAGGGAAGCTAGCTTCAGATGCCGAAGGAGATCTTTGTACCTCGAATGAGATCGATCTTTGAATGATTTTTCAAACGCCGAAAGAGATCTCTGGGAAATTTTTGTAAGAAGATTCTGGTGTTAGATTACCTATATGATTCAACTCGTAGGAGTCACGTAGGGTGACTAGTACATAGAGGTGGCTCCTATGGCCCAAGTGTGACAAGTGGTTTTAACTTAGATCGGATTCAGGTCAAGATCCTCTAGATGGGAGGATTGACGGCCCCGATCATTCAGGTTTTTAATTGAGGCTCTGGATGTGGGATATATAAGGGATAAAAAACCCCATCTGTTTTTTTTATCCATTCGGTTCATCTCTTCCCCAAATATCCAGAAGCCCGAGCGAAGAAAAGGAGCAAGTTGCGATTCTAGGTTTTACTCCGATCCCGTCGGCATCGCGCCTCTGCGTCGCCATCCCGCCTCTGCGTCGCCATCCCGCCGGAGCTTCACGCCGGACTTCGTCTCCGGCAAGGCAGCCTCTTCACCGTCAAGAGCTCTGTCGTCGGGTCGCTTTTCGTCTTAGGTCATGTCGTCGTTCTTCCCGCAAGAGCCGAGCTCGCCGTCGCCGTCCTCCAGCAAAGCTGCTGCCGGCTTCCAGTGAGGTTGCCTCTTCATCGGCTTCCAACGAGGTTTCCAGCCTCATGCCCATGCCTTGAGTGCTTCTAGATTTCGCTTGAGATTGAAGTCGTTCGTCCATAAAGAAAGCCCTAATGGCAGGAGGTATAAACCACTATACTCGATCTCTGTTTTTCCGCTGCGCCCTAGGCTTTGCCCTAGATCTAGTTATGCAATCTAACATCTGGAGCTCTCTCTAGCACTAAAGGTAAGTTATTTTCTTAAATGGGGTCAGAGTCCTTTTTATAGCCTTTGAGAAATAAGTTTTCCCGATAATTGTGTAACTGCAACTACGTACCAAACGGAAGAATAAGAACTCTCGATTGGAGTCACCCAGATTTCTATTTTTGCGAATAAGATGACCATGTCCCTATGTCAGCCCGCGCAATTCGGGTAGGAACCACCACGGAGTCAGGAAACAACCGTGTAATCGGTAAGCGTCCACAAAGTTGGGAAGTGTCCATGGAGTCAGGAAGCAACTGCGGAGTAGGAAAGCGACCACGAAGTCGGGAAGCGTCCGCGGAGTCTGGAAGCATCCGCGGAGTAGGGAAGCGACAAGGGAGTCGAGAAGCGACCAGGGAGTCGAGAAGCAACCACGGAGTCGAGTTGCGGCCGCGGAATCTGGAGGCGGCGTCGGCGAGAGGCAAGCAACGGTGAGCGGGACGACAATGAGCGTCGCTAGCTAAGGCAAGTATCCTAGAGCATGGCGACGGCGAGCATCACGAAGGCAAGCGTCGGAGAGCGACGCGCTCGCATATGGAAGGATGTTCTCACACGCGTACGGGAGAGCGTTCCCATGCATGAGTGCACGTCAGAGAGAGCTCACGGGCGTGAGAGGGATCCCGCGCGCCCACGCGCGGGAGGGATCCCGCACTCCCACGCGCGGGCCGTTCAGAAATGTGCGATTGCAAGGCCGAGCGGCAGGTGCCGCGATGCAGGCTGTGCATCAGGTGCCGCACAGGTCGTACGGAGGGTGTTGTGCATGCCGTGCGACGGGTGCTTCGCAGGCCGCGCGCCGCGGGGGTTCATCGCATAGGCGGGTGATTGTGATTGTGTGGGGTCGGCTGACGCACGCCCCACTGGGGGAGTGGGGCTCTCGCCACTAAGAGAGTGGGGTTGCCTCCATGATGAGGGTGGGGATAACAACACCCCAATAATGGGAGGATTTGCACTATTATCCCCCCCTTTCCTTTATATATTTAGGGGGACCCTATTAGAGATGAAGCTGTTTGTCTGGGCGTTTTTTTGTTAGAATTTTGCTTATTTAATAAAATTTTATTTCTAAATTTCCTTGTAACTTTTAATAGAATTTTTTCGGAATAAAAAAAAATGAAGTATTTACTATTTATCCAGAAAGTTGTGAAATAAAATTTTATACAAGTTAAAGTAAAAAAATATGAGCCTGGAAAAAACCTGTGATCATTGTCTAAATAATTTACACCACTTTTTCATAGGTCTTTCAATCGATGCTCACTTCTTCAAGGTACAACATTCGGCTAGATTTTAAAATTATGATGTACTCGTATATTGAAGAAGCAAAGACCATCCAAATTTTCACTGAATTAAGCAAAAAATAATTTCATAAATGTGAGAGCTTGAGAAAAAAGATTAGAGAAATATTGTATGTATGAAACCCATAGTTTGAGAGGTATTTGTAGTCTAAAAACAACCTTAGAATTTATTATAATATTTAATACATGTAATTAAATTAATGAATATAAAACATTAATTATATAATTTATTAATATTATTCATTTATAGTATAACTTGATAATTAATTTATAATACAACACATATATATAGTTTTGTTAAAGTTAATATTACATAACTTTTTATATTATAATACAGTGAACTGATAAGTATATATACAACATTTATATATTAAATATATCAAATATTTAATATATAATTATATATACAATATATTAATGTTAATTATCATGCATAAATCAATAGTATTAAATATTAAATCTATTGTATTAATTTTAAATGAAGTTTATTACTATTAAATAATAACTAAATATTATGGGGTTAACCAAAATTTATAGGAAAATCAGGCTACACATAGCCGGTTTACCATCTTTCCCCGCTAAGGTAATGGGAAGTTACACGCGTAACCGCCGCAAGCGCGATCCGCGCGCCCGATCCTTGCAGTAACTACCGCGCGCCGCATTTCAAACGGGGAGCACTCGACGCCGATTGGCGGTGCCGCCGCCCTCGCCCTCTCCCTCTCCTCGGCCGCCCGTTACCGTGCGGCCTCGCCGCAGCCGGCCCCGACGAGGGCCAGCCGAGGTCGCCCGACCCCGGGCTGCCTCGCCGCGGTCAGCCCCCACCAG
This sequence comes from Platanthera zijinensis, assembly GCA_039513925.1. Lineage (NCBI taxonomy): Eukaryota > Viridiplantae > Streptophyta > Magnoliopsida > Asparagales > Orchidaceae > Platanthera > Platanthera zijinensis. The sequence goes on along the minus strand of CM077089.1, from coordinate 158,763,108 downwards.
GGCCGACTAGGTCGCCCGGATCCGGGCGGCCTCACTGCGGTCGGCCCCCACAAGGGCCGACCAAGGCCGATCGAAGCCCCTACCCAGGCGGACTCGCAGCGGCCGGCCCCCGTGAGGGCCGTCTGAGGCCGCCCGACCCCGGACGGCCTCGCCGCGACCAACCCCCGCGAGGGTCGGTCAGGGCCGCCCGAATCAGGGCAGCCTCGCCGCGGCTGGCCCTCGGTCAAGGCCGCCCAGATCCGGGCGGCCTCGCCACGGCCGCCCCCCCGGCTGCTCGCCGAGCGTGGGGATGGCGGTCGCTGCCCCCGTCGTCGTCGGGCTACTAGTCTTGGCAGCGGGCTCTCTTTTGGCCCAGGGGTAGGATTGTCATTTTCAAAAATTGCGATTCGTGTGCCTCATTTCGAGCAATTCTATTGGCCGGTCCGGAAATACTTAGCCAAAATTACCTGTCCACCCCTCTTAAAAATCAATAATATGTCAGATTTTACTTAAAAGCATTTTTCCCTGGGTTCAAGAAATTTCCTAACTCTCACTCCACTTCACTCCTTTCTCTCTGCAGGATCTCCACCCAATACCACTTCCACAAGGCTCCGCAAGGCCGCAGAGTTAAGACAAAATTGGAGAGAAAGCATGACAAGTACGGGACACACACACACACGCTCTGAGAACAACCCTTCAGATTATTGGCCTCACGAAGGACCAGAAGACGGGACAGGTGGTGCCATCCCCGCCAACACGTCATGTCTACTACGAAGGCAAGACAATGTCCACACCCTCAAGAAACGACCAGCAGAGGGTCATTAGAGCAGCACGTTCGCTAGCAACACTCGTCGTCTATTCTCCCCCATCTCATTAAGTGTAACGAGCCGCGGTCTGTCTCTCTCGCTCTCCTGAAAGCTCTGTAATAAACTCTGATATAGTGGAAGTTAGGTCGACATCGTACCGACCGCGTGAGTTTTTCCCCCGATTGCGGGTATTCCACGTCATCGAGTTTTTGTCTCAACACTCAGTGAATCTTTGATTGTTAATACACTCGACCACTCTGCGGGCTAGGACGGTTCAAAAAGCCCAGTCTATCAAGTGCGTCGTGTGGATCCCAACATTTTGGCGTCGTCTGTAAGAACGAAAATCCCAGGAGCTCTAAGGAAGCACGAAGGAAAGCACACCCCACACCGCCACACAAGAGAAAGGACGCTATGGCCGGATGGAGCACTCAAGCGGCTCGAGGATCAACCCACCAGGAGCGCGCCGATCTCGGCCAGTCTCATTCCCTTGTCAACGCGCCGCATCAAGAGGAGTCCATCGCTGCACCAGATACTGCCCTCGCCGGATGGTTCGGCCGCATGGAGGAGCATCATACGGAAGTGCTCGCCCTCCTCAGAGGCATGACAGCCGTCCAGGAACCCGCAAGAGTACCAGCTCCATAGAATGAACCACCACCACAAGCTCGGGAAGACGAGGATTTTGAATCCTCACAAGAAGCTAGCACGGAGCATCTCGTCTGCTAGGCCAGGGCTGCCTAAACTGGCCCGCTTCACCAGCGCCAACGGACGGGAGCCCCCGAAGACTTAGCAAGAGGAATGATCCAAGAGGAGATAAGAGAATTGTTTGAGGAAGAATTCGGCCAGATCGGCCATCGAGCGGTACAAATTCACCGCCTAATAAGAAACAGATCTCTGCTAGCACCAGAAGTATTGGCATATCTGGTCCCAATGAGATTCAAGCTCCCAAGTATCGAGTCGTATGACGGGCATGAAGATCCCTCGGAGCATGTGAATCACTTCACCACATTCTTTCACATCTACAATGCGTCTGATTAGTTGTTTTGCCAGGTCTTCCCAGCCACATTGAAAGGCAGGTAAGGACGTAATATAACTTGCTCGGAGAGGGAACCATTCGGAACTTCCCCTAGCTCACCCAGCAGTTCCTGTATCAATTCATCGTCAACCGTCGCATTACAAAAGATCCCTCCCATCTCTCCGGAATCCGCCAGAACGAGGGAGAGACCCTTAAGGAATTCTTCTGTCGATTCACCATAGAAGCCATACAGATCCCAGGGGTGGACCGGAACTCCTGCGCAGAGTTTTCCTCGGGGGGCTCCGACCTAGAGGGTTCTACTCCGCCTTAATGAGAGAGACGGTCCCCAGTTACCCAAACCTTGTGCATCGGTTTGAAGCACAGATTGTAACTGACGAGGCGATCGAGGCTCATCGACGATAGTTCGAAGGAGAAATTAAGTGGAAGAGGAAAGAACAACCCCAATGCGTCAAGAGGAGCGCAGGGGCAACCCTTGCCAGCAGGATCATAGTGAGGACCGACCTACAAAACGGTATTAGGAGTATATACCGCTCAACTCTTTGCATGATAACGTGCTATATGCAATCCGTGATGACCTGATACTGTAAATATCGCGAGAGGTTCCCGTTGGCAAGGGGGATCGATCAAAATACTGTGAATTCCACAAGGGGACGAGGCATTCCACGGAAGAGTGTGTTAGGCTAAAAGATTAGATTGAGCAGCTCATCCGACATGGGGTCCTCGAAAGGTTCCTTTAGGACTAAGCAAGAGGCCAGCAGGCCCAACAGAGAACGTAACAACCGCCCGTAAATCAAGAAGCATAGGGGGCAAGAAAACTGTGGGGATAGTCGAGACCATAGTTGGGTCTCCATTCGCCACTATAAAATCAATCACGTAGAACGGGCCCGGGCAAAGCACACCAGTGAAGGAGAAGATTAGCTTCGGCGACGAGGATCTCGAGGGACTGCTGATACTATACCAGGACCCGCTAGTTATACCGACCAAAATCGGTGATCCGAGCTTCTGCGTCAAGCAGATAATGATAGATAATGGAAGATCGGTCAACGTACTGTTCATGTCGGCTCTTCGAGGAATGTGCGTCCCCAAGGAAAGGCTCCAGCCGGCGGTAGACCTGATCTATGGCTTCAATGGTGGACCAGTGTTAGTCGAGGGAACAATTACCCTCTCGGTTACCTTAGGGGAATTCCCAAAGCAAGCAACTCACCAGGTTCAGTTCCTGGCCGTGGAGATAGAATCGCCATACAACGCGATTTTTGGTCGCCCGCTCCAGACTACGTTTAGAGCAATTCCGTCAATTCCCCATCTCGCTATGAAGTTCACTACGTGGATCGGGATTGGAGTCGCAAAAGGGATCCAGCAGGTAGCTCGAACATGCTATCTACAACAGATGCTCCCCGAACAAGGTGATGCTCCGAACATCACTTGGGCATGAGCAAGCAGGTCAGGAGGGCCCTAGAAGAAACCCCCAGGACAGTAAGAGGGCAATCAGTGCCCTACCATGCTATATTTTCTAAACATCATTAAACCTCTTTTTTTAAGCAACCGACAACTAACTCTATAAAGTCGAGAGCATGTACTTGTGCACAATCTATTTTGTTTCTTATAACTGTTAAATGTTATGACTACTTTCAACAATGCTCTTACAGAGATATATCTGGGGTCTTTCCCTCGACACAGGTCTAGGGACGATCCCCCTTGAACTTCCCATTGTCACGGATCGAAGGCTTGTCCTTCTCCCATGCAGTTGGTCAAAACAAATGTCAGGGTTTTTGTAACGGCTTTCCCAGCTCACGGCTCGAAAGGACGACCGTCGGCACCCCCAGCATCACGCTCAAAAGGGTTCAGCCTCAACAGGTCTGCAGACCATGCACCCCAACCCCTCTCCATCCACAGGCGGGTTGTTGAGGTCAGGGATCAAACTCGCAACCTCCTTGATAAAGGGTCTTCAAACCACTCCTCATCACCAACTGAGCTGCAGACTCTTTATCAAGGAGGTTGCCGGTTCGATCCCTGACCTCAACAACCCGCCTGTTGATGGAGAGGGGTTGGGGTGCATGGTCTGCAGACCTGTTGAGGCTGAACCCTTTCAAGCGTGGTGCTGGGGGTGCCAACAGCCGTCCTTTCGAGCCGTGGGCTGGTGAGGCCGTTACAAAAAGTGCACTTTTTATTGCAACAACCCAAGCCGATCCAACGTGACAATGTCACGACTTCGCTCTAGGCGGCATTACCGGGCTGCAGCCCAAGCACCCCAACCCCTCTCCAGCCCACTGGCGGGTTGTTGGTGGTCACAACCTCCCTTTTATGAGCGAACTCGACAGTTAAGTTGGGTCGTACGGGGACTTCCAGGAGGTCACCCATCACAGTATTACTCTCGCCCAAGCACGCTTGACTATGAAGTTCTTTCACTTCTCATCACCAATTGAGGAAAACTCCATAGTTAAGCGTGCTCGGGCTGGAGTAGTACCCGGATGGGTGACCTCCTGGGAAGTCCACGTAGTGCGAGCTTGACTATCGAGTTTCACTCATCAAAGGGAGGTTGTGGCCACCAATGACCCGCCTGTGGAGGGAGAGGGGTTGGGATGTTTGGGCTGTAGCCCGGTAGCGTCGCCTAGAGCGGAGCCGTGACATTGTCACGTTGAATCGGCTAGGGGCATTACAATAAAAAGTGCACTTTTTTGTAACGGCCTCCCCAGCCCACGGCTCGAAAGGACGGCCGTCGGCACCCCCAACACCACGCTCGAAGGGGTTCAGCCTAACCAGGTCTGCAGACCAGGCACCCCAACCCCTCTCCATCCGCAGGCGGGTTGTTGAGGTCAGGGATCGAACCCGCAACCTCTCCATCTAGGATGGAGATGAGGAGTGGATTGAAAACTCCTTATCAAGGAGGTCTCGAGTTCGATCCCCAGTCTCAACAACCCGCCTGTGGATGGAGAGGGGTTGGTGTGCATGGTCTGCAGACCTGGTTAGGCTGAACCCTTTCGAGCGTGGTGCTGGGGGTGCCAGCGGCCGTCCTTTCGAGCCGTGGGCTGGGGAGGCCGTTACAGTTTTCCCTGACAATCTTTTCGAGACCGCATCCCTACGGCCTCCCACTGCCAACGATCTAAGGTCTTCCCTTCTCTCCACAGTAGGTCGCGGTGTTGCCAGGGCCTGCCCCCTCGCGCTCGCCGCTGGTTCGAATGTCTGCCCTTCACCGACTCTCCGGTATCACGTCCCTGCAGTCTCCTACTACCGACGATCGAAGGCCCGCCCTTCTCTCCATAGTAGGTCGCGACGTCATCATGGCCTGACCCCCTCATGCTCGCCACCGGTTCAAAGGTCTTCCCTTCACTGCCTCTCTGGGACCACATGTAAGACCCCCCTCCCGGAACACAACACACGGCACGAGGGGAGTCTTATGCCCGAAATAGCCGCCTTGCGGTAGCACTAACACACGGGTTAGCCTTTACCATAAGGCGCCTATTCCGCCGGCTACAATCCATATCACATAAACTATGCCAACCCAACCATAACAGAAAAGTAAAGCAGTTCAATTCACAGCTAAGTTTAAGTCCAAAAGAGCGGAAGATAACAAGCACAACAGGCTTGTACAAAAGAACAAGAGTCTAGAAATGTTTTGCCAAACGACTACATGAAAACACTCACGACTGTCACTGACGGTGCCGATGGCACCACCACTTCAGGTCCTATCGTCCGGGACTGGCTGTCCTGCTGCATCAACACAGCTCCCATCCCTTGATACGACGCATCCGTGTAAACTTGAAAGCCCTCCTTCCCAGATGGAAGAGCTAGGATGGGTGCAGTCGTCAATCTGTCCTTCAACTCTTGGAATGCAGCTTCGCACTGGGGTGTCCATTCAAACGGCACACCCTTCTTGGTCAGCGTAGTAAGGGGAAGGGCGATCTTCGAGAAGCCTTTCACGAACTTGCGATAGTACCCGGCAAGTCCAAGAAAGCTCCGTATGTCGGCCGCTGACTTCAATGGCGATCACTCCTTCACGGCCCGCACCTTCGCCGGATCTACTGCTAGCCCCGCCCCACTAATCACATGGCCCAAGAACGTGACCTCTTGAAGCCAAAACTCGCATTTGCTGAACTTGGCAAACAAAGTGTGCTCCTTTAGCTTCCTCAGCACTAAAGTTAGATGTTCGGCGTGTTCTGCTTCAGTCTTGGAGTAGACTAGGATATCATCGATGAACACGATGACAAAGATGTACAAATAAGGGCTGAACACCTTGTTCATCAAGCTCATAAAGGCGGAAGGGGCGTTTGTGAGCCCAAACGGCATCACGGTGAATTCATACAAACCATATCTCGAACTGAACGCCGTCTTCTGAATGTCATCTTCTTGTATCCTCAGCTGATAATATCCCGAACGCAGATCTAACTTGGAGAACCAATACGATCCCACCAATTGATCAAATAATTCATCAATGCGCGGTAGGGGATAGGTGTTCCGCACCGTTAACCGGTTCAACTCTCGATAATCAATACATAACCACAGGGTGCCATCCTTCTTTTTGACGAACAAAACGGGCGCTCCCCAAGGCGACGAGCTTGGGCGAACGAACCCTGCTTCCACCAATTCCTGAAGCTGGACTCTAAACTCTGCAAGTTCCTTCGGAGCCATTCGGTATGGAGCTCGCGAGACGGGCTTGGCACCCGGAATTAGCTTGATTTGGAAATCCACTTCCCTATGCGGGGGTAGTCCCGGCAATTTCTCGGGAAATACCTCGGGAAATTCTCGCACCACCCGCACATCCTTGACCTCTAATGTCAATTTCTTCAACTCGAAGCAAATTACATAGACCTCGTCCCCTTCCATATGAGATTTCATAACTTGGATTGAAGATAATAATTTACGGGGTGCGAATTTAATACCTTGGAAGATGACTTCCGAGTCTCCATGCCTCAACATAACTTGCTTCTCCGCACAGTTGATCCTGGCGTGGTGCCAGTTCAACCACTTCATGCCCAGGATGAGATCGAACTCCGGGATTCTTTACACTGTAGCCGGAGTTTCAAAGAACTTTCCTCCAATAAGGGTGTCGAAGTCGTAACTTGCTGACGACGTCATCACAGAGCCGTCCGGAAGGCGCACCCTTTGAGTAGTAACTTAACTTATAAGAGTGCCCATACAAACTTATAAGTTAAGGATCGGCTTAACAGTAAAGTAACTCATCGTATAAGAGTGCCCATACAAACTTATACGATGAGGATCTTGTGTATGCAATGAATGACATGATATGAATGTTATGCTATGACCGAAACATGCGCACGCACATGCAAGTTGCTATGTCAACACAGACTTGAAGTTCCCACTTTTCGAGCAGGTAGCTAACCTCTCGGGCGTCGTCCGTCGTGGCCAGATGGCGACAGTGGAGTGGGCGTCTCCACTACTAGGTGGTATCACACTACCTATCCTAGGCCCTCGTACGCCTCAACGCTAAAAACACAACAGCGGAGCTCACATGCGTACTACGGCTCAGAAGGGGTCTTGGGTAGATGTGCACCAAGAACACAGCCCAACCTGGCCTTTGATTTCGAACCGGATGGAACCTCGGAAACGCACGAGGTGCAAGCCCAACCGTTCTCATGGTGCGGAGGAGATCTCGGGTTATGGACACCAAGTATCTAACCCTACCGCCCAAAGTCTACCCATTGGCTCCCATCGGTGTGACGACTGGCGAACCCGTAGACCTGCCACAGTCATTATCTCAATATCGCGACACGATGAATCGTCGCACATCACATGCCCCAAAACAACTCACTCGATGCTACCCGTAGGGAGGCTACAACTCTAAGCATCGGTTGTTAATAAACCCCTTGGGCTCGGATTATGGTTACAAAATCCTCTTCACATAGTGTTCATCATATTCACGCCCATCTATTCAATGAATTCACCTCAACACTTCGCATAATAGATATGTTCAACACCAAACTGTATAAATATATTCTATACCAATCTCAACTCTTAATTTCTAGCCTTCTCATCCAATCCATTTCTCTACCAATACATGGTTATTCCTTATTACACAACCAAATGAGTAACCATGCTAAATTACAGTAACTACAGCATTATAAATATATGGGAGCAAGATAACAAATGAGCAAATCACAACCATTGCAAGAGTGCTAACATTATAAATTAACAAGTGCATTAACATAGGACAGCCCGATACTAAAACTAGGATTCTCGGAGCTACAGGAATCCGATCACAATGCTCAACCCCTCGTTGGAAAGGTATTCGCGAGGGCTACGACTTTCGTGTTGAGTCGATCGCCCAGATCCGGTCGCAACATACCAGAAATTCAACTCGAATACGTACAGGAAACAGTTTCCTGTACAGGATTTTCCCGAACGCGGCGGACTCGAACCAGCTTTCCCGTGGCTACAGGTATCGCATGGAAACGTGCAACCACTCGTTGGAAAGGTAATTTCAAGGGCTACGACTTTCGTGTGGAGTCGATCACCCAGATCTGGCCAGAACATCTCTGAAATTGGCCACGAAGGTCGCCGCGTGCAGAAATCAGATTTCTGCACGCATCTTAAGGCGAGATGAACGGCATCCGTTCATCTTCTTCCTTGCAACGACCTCGCATAAACTTCTCCAGAAATCACACCCAACCTTATTTCTCCTTTCAAAGCCAAACCCTCAACGAAAACCCCTCTCATCTCCACTTTGAATGATGAGAAGGTTGAGGGAGACTAAGCCTAGAAAACCTAGGCATGGCTTATCCTAAGAACTCTCCTCCTCACCATCAAGACTCTATGGAGTCGATGTCTCTCCTAAAATAACTACAGATCTAGCACCAAGGGAGAGGAGAGAAAGCTCACCTCAAGTCCAGCGGTACCACCATGGCCGGCCATGAGCCTCGCACTCCTTCGTAGCGGCATTTCGTTTCCGCCAAGGATGGCCCGACAATCTTCTTCCAAGGATGGCTCCGGCAAGCCTCTTCCTCCTCCAGCCAAGAGAACTCTCTCAGAAATTTCGGGGCAGAAGAAAGGGGATGAAATGCTAGGGTTTCACATCTTTTTCGTTTTTATACACCGCAGACACGGGTAGGCACACGGCCGTGTTCCTACCCGTGTTCAGGTGACACGGCCGTGTCGCCTGCCGTGTTTAGGGCCGTGTTCATCCCAGAATATTTTTCTACCGTGTTGAGGTTGCGGCACACGGGTAGAGACACGGCCGTGTCTCGACCCGTGTCCTCAGCACACGGGTAGGGACACGCCTGTGTCTCAATACCCGTGTACTTCTCTGACTGATAAGCCTAATCTTGGCATGAGGCACACGGGTATGGACACGGCCGTGTCCATACCCGTGTCGGCCAAAATTACTGTTTTGCCTTATTTTCCTCATTTCCCATACGTTCGCACCTGTTCACCCACACCCCCATTGGGCTCACCACAGCCCCCTTGACTCAAATACGCAATCAAGGGGCCTAGCGCGAATTGGGACGTTACAAATCCTATAAACAAAATAAAAGATTTCGTCCCCGAAATCAGGGTAAGGCTATGAGAGTGAAACACATAAAAGGGAACTATGCTTGCAAGTAAAATTTTTACCTGGGGTAAATAATTCCGGGTAGCGCCCTTGCATCAAATCCTTTGGCTCCCATGTGAACTCCTCTTTCCCATGATTAGACCATAGCACTTTCACCAAGGGAACACTTTTGCGGCGCAAGGTTCTTGTCTCGTTATCAACGATCCGCACCGGCTCCAGTCGCACAGACCTATCAGACGCCACGACACCATTCGTCGTGGGGATATACTGTTCAGGCCGCAACAAAGCCTTCCGAAGCGACGATACATGGAACACGTCGTGAAGGTTCTCCAGCTCTGGTGGTAACTCCAATCGATAGGCCAGAGGGCCAATCCTTTCCACTACGACATAGGGCCCGACATACCTTGGGCTGAGCTTCTTGACTCCACGCACCCGCGACACTCCGTGCATCGGTCGAATCTTCAGGAACACCTTATCACCCACTTGAAACTCCACCATACGGTGCCTTGCGTTGTAATATTTCGCCTGTCGGCTTTGAGCCTCTAGCATTCGATCCCGGATCAACCTAACCACCGCGTCCGTGTCATCAATATACTCATTTCCAAATGTCTTCGGATCTTCGTCTTGCACCCAGGACAAGGGTGTTCTACACCTCCTTCCATACAAAGCTTCATGAGGTGCCATACCAATACTGGCTTGATGACTGTTATTATAAGAGAACTCCACGAGAGGTAAGAGTCTCTCCCATGGTTCCCCTTTATCTAGCACACATAACCTCAGAAGGTCCTCCAATGTTCGGATGGTTCGTTCAGACTGCCCGTCCGTTTGAGGGTGAAAGGCTGTGCTAAAGGCGAGGCGCGAGCCCAAATAAGCCTGTACAGCCCTCCATTCTCTTGAAGTAAACCGACCATCCCGATCAGAGACGATCGTCTTCGGCACACCATGGTACCGCACAAATTGCTCCACAAAGATACGCACTAGGACGCCCACCTGCGCCTCCTTCTTCATTGGGATAAATCGGGCTATCTTGGTCAACCGGTCAACTATCACCCACACAGAATCATTCCCCGAGCGCGAGCGAGGTAACCCGTGGACGAAGTCCATGGAGATGTCCTCAAATTTCCATTCGGGGATGGGCAACGATTGTAGCATTCCACCGGGGCTTCTGCACTCCGCCTTCACCATTTGGCAGGCCACACAATGAGTAACAAAGTACTTGACATCCCTCTTCATGCCCGGCCAACACATTGTCTTTCTCAAATCGGTGTACATCTTCGCGATCCCCGGGTGCACCGAGTACTTGGAGCAATGGGCCTCCTTTAGAATATCCTCCCTCTGATATCATTTGTAAGACCCCCCTCCCGGAACACAACACACGGCACGAGGGGAGTCTTATGCCCGAAATAGCCGCCTTGCGGTAGCACTAACACACGGGTTAGCCTTTACCATAAGGCGCCTATTCCGCCGGCTACAATCCATATCACATAAACTATGCCAACCCAACCATAACAGAAAAGTAAAGCAGTTCAATTCACAGCTAAGTTTAAGTCCAAAAGAGCGGAAGATAACAAGCACAACAGGCTTGTACAAAAGAACAAGTGTCTAGAAATGTTTTGCCAAACGGCTACATGAAAACACTCACGACTGTCACTGACGGTGCCGATGGCACCACCACTTCAGGTCCTATCGTCCGGGCCTGGCTGTCCTGCTGCATCAACACAGCTCTCATCCCTTGATACGACGCATCCGTGTAAACTTGAAAGCCCTCCTTCCCAGATGGAAGAGCTAGGATGGGTGCAGTCGTCAATCTGTCCTTCAACTCTTGGAATGCAGCTTCGCACTGGGGTGTCCATTCAAACGGCACACCCTTCTTGGTCAGCGTAGTAAGGGGAAGGGCGATCTTCGAGAAGCCTTTCACGAACTTGCGATAGTACCCGGCAAGTCCAAGAAAGCTCCGTATGTCGGCCGCTGACTTCAATGGCGACCACTCCTTCACGGCCCGCACCTTGGCCGGATCTACTGCTAGCCCCGCCCCACTAATCACATGGCCCAAGAACGCGACCTCTTGAAGCCAAAACTCGCATTTGCTGAACTTGGCAAACAAAGTGTGCTCCTTTAGCTTCCTCAGCACTAAAGTTAGATGTTCGGCGTGTTCTGCTTCAGTCTTGGAGTAGACTAGGATATCATCGATGAACACGATGACAAAGATGTCCAAATAAGGGCTGAACATCTTGTTCATCAAGCTCATAAAGGCGGAAGGGGCGTTTGTGAGCCCAAACGGCATCACGGTGAATTCATACAAACCATATCTCGAACTGAACGCCGTCTTCTGAATGTCATCTTCTTGTATCCTCGGCTGATAATATCCCGAACGCAGATCTAACTTGGAGAACCAATACGATCCCACCAATTGATCAAATAATTCATCAATGCGCGGTAGGGGATAGGTGTTCCGCACCGTTAACCGGTTCAACTCTCGATAATCAATACATAACCGCAGGGTGCCATCCTTCTTTTTGACGAACAAAACGGGCGCTCCCCAAGGCGACGAGCTTGGGCGAACGAACCCTGCTTCCACCAATTCCTGAAGCTGGACTCTAAACTCTGCAAGTTCCTTCGGAGCCATTCGGTATGGAGCTCGCGAGACGGGCTTGGCACCCGGAATTAGCTTGATTTGGAAGTCCACTTCCCTATGCGGGGGTAGTCCCGGCAATTTCTCGGGAAATACCTCGGGAAATTCTCGCACCACCCGCACATCCTTGACCTCTAATGTCAATTTCTTCAACTCGAAGCAAATTACATAGACCTCGTCTCCTTCCATATGAGATTTCATAACCTGGATTGAAGATAATAATTTACGGGGTGCGAATTTAATACCTTGGAAGATGACTTCCGAGTCTCCATGCCTCAACATAACTTGCTTCTCCGCACAGTTGATCCTGGCGTGGTGCCAGTTCAACCACTTCATGCTCAGGATGAGATCGAACTCCGGGATTCTTAACACTGTAGCCGGAGTTTCAAAGAACTTTCCTCCAATAAGGGTGTCGAAGTCGCAACTTGCTGACGACGTCATCACAGAGCCGTCCGGAAGGCGCACCCTTTGAGTAGTAACTTAACTTATAAGAGTGCCCATACAAATTTATAAGTTAAGGATCGGCTTAACAGTAAAGTAACTCATTGTATAAGAGTGCCCATACAAACTTATACGATGAGGATCTTGTGTATGCAATGAATGACATGATATGAATGTTATGCTATGACCGAAACATGCGCACGCACATGCAAGTTGCTATGTCGACACAGACTTGAAGTTCCCACTTTTCGAGCAGGTAGCTAACCTCTCAGGCGTCGTCCGTCGTGGCCAGACGGCGACAGTGGAGCGGGCGTCTCCACTACTAGGTGGTATCACACTACCTATCCTAGGCCCTCGTACGCCTCAATGCTAAAAACACAACAGCGGAGCTCACATGCATACTACGGCTCAGAAGGGGTCTTGGGTAGATGTGCACCAAGAACACAGCCCAACCTGGCCTTTGATTTCGAACCGGATGGAATCTCGGAAACGCACGAGGTGCAAGCCCAACCGTTCTCATGGCGCGGAGGAGATCTCGGGTTATGGACACCAAGTATCTAACCCTACCGCCCAAAGTCTACCCATTGGCTCCCATCGGTGTGACGACTGGCGAACCCGTAGACCTGCCACAGTCATTATCTCAATATCACGACACGATGAATCGTCGCACATCACATGCCCCAAAACAACTCACTCGATGTTACCCGTAGGGAGGCTACAACTCTAAGCATCGGTTGTTAATAAATCCCTTGGGCTCGGATTATGGTTACAAAATCCTCTTCACATAGTGTTCATCATATTCACGCCCATCTATTCAATGAATTCACCTCAACACTTCGCATAATAGATATGTTCAACACCAAACTGTATAAATATATTCTATACCAATCTCAACTCTTAATTTCTAGCCTTCTCATCCAATCCATTTCTCTACCAATACATGGTTATTCCTTATTACACAACCAAATGAGTAACCATGCTAAATTACAGTAACTACAGCATTATAAATATATGGGAGCAAGATAACAAATGAGCAAATCACAACCATTGCAAGAGTGCTAACATTATAAATTAACAAGTGCATTAACATAGGACAGCCCGATACTAAAACTGGGATTCCCGGAGCTACAGGAATCCGATCACAATGCTCAAACCCTCGTTGGAAAGGTATTCGCGAGGGCTACGACTTTCGTGTTGAGTCGATCGCCCAGATCCGGTCACAACATACCAGAAATTCAACTCGAATACGTACAGGAAACAGTTTCCTGTACAGGATTTTCCCGAACGTGGCGGACTCGAACCAGCTTTCCCGTGGCTACAGGTATCGCATGGAAACGTGCAACCACTCGTTGGAAAGGTAATTTCAAGGGCTACGACTTTCGTGTTGAGTCGATCACCCAGATCTAGCCAAACCACCTCTGAAATTGGCCATGAAGGTCGCCGCGTGCAGAAATCAGATTTCTGCACGCATCTTAAGGCGAGATGAACGGCATCCGTTCATCTTCTTCCTTGCAACGACCTCGCATAAACTTCTCCAGAAATCACACCCAACCTTATTTCTCCTTTCAAATCCAAACCCTCAACGAAAACCCCTCTCATCTCCACTTTGAATGATGAGAAGGTTGAGGGAGACTAAGCCTAGAAAACCTAGGCATGGCTTATCCTAAGAACTCTCCTCCTCACCATCAAGACTCTATGGAGTCGATGTCTCTCCTAAAATAACTACAGATCTAGCACCAAGGGAGAGGGGAGAAAGCTCACCTCAAGTCCAGCGGTACCACCATGGCCGGCCATGAGCCTCGCACTCCTTCGTAGCGGCATTTCGTTTCCGCCAAGGATGGCCCGGCAATCTTCTTCCAAGGATGGCTCCGGCAAGCCTCTTCCTCCTCCAGCCAAGAGAACTCTCTCAGAAATTTCGGGGCAGAAGAAAGGGGATGAAATGCTAGGGTTTCACATCTTTTTCGTTTTTATACACCGCAGACACGGGTAGGCACACGGCCGTGTTCCTACCCGTGTTCAGGTGACACGGCCGTGTCACCTGCCGTGTTTAGGGCCGTGTTCATCCCAGAATATTTTTCTACCGTGTTGGGGTTGCGGCACACGGGTAGAGACACGGCCGTGTCTCGACCCGTGTCCTCAGCACACGGGTAGGGACACGCCCGTGTCTCAATACCCGTGTACTTCTCTGACTGATAAGCCTAATCTTGGCATGAGGCACACGGGTATGGACACGGCCGTGTCCATACCCGTGTCAGCCAAAATTACTGTTTTGCCTTGTTTTCCTCATTTCCCATACGTTCGCACCTGTTCACCCACACCCCCATTGGGCTCACCACAGCCCCCTTGACTCAAATACGCAATCAAGGGGCCTAGCGCGAATTGGGACGTTACACCACATCCATACGACCTCCCACTACCAACGATCGAAGGTCTGCTCTTCTCTCCACAGTAGGTCGCAACATCGCAAGGGCTTGCTCTCTCATGTTATCCATCGGTTCAAAGGTTTGCCCTTCATCGTCTCTCACAGACCACGTCCCTATAGGCTCTCATTGTTGACGATTAAATGTCTGCCCTTCTCTATGCATTAGGTTGCGGCATTGCCAAGGCTTGCCACCTCACGCTCGCCACCGGTTCGATGGTCTTCCCTTCACCGCCTCTATGAGACCACATCCCTCCGTCCTCCCACTACCAGCGATCGAAGGTTTGCACTTCTATTGTAGTAGATCGCGGCACCGTCGGGACCTGTCCCCTCGGTGTTGCCCATGTTCGAAGGTCCGTCCTTCACTGCCAACTACTCAGTGACATCCCCCGGTCCGGTAAACCCAACCTCGCACTATCTGGTTAGAAGCATTCTCCCTTCGCCCAGGTAGTAGGTTGTGGAATCATCTGGGTCTCATCCTTCAACTGTCGACCACTCAACGACATCCCATGGATCGGTAAACCCAACCTTGCATTGTGCGTTTAGAAGCGTTCGCCCTTCACCCTAGTAGTAGGTTATAAAATCATCTGGGTCTCGTACATCAACTGTCGACCGCTCAGCGACATCCCCAGGATGATAAACCTGACCTCGCACTATCCGGCTAGAAGTATTTGCCCTTCGCCCTAGTAATAGGTTACGGAACCATCCAGGTCTCGTCCTTCAACCGTCACACACACTCAGCGACACCACCCAGCTTAAAGAATATGCCCTTCGTCCTGGTAGGAGATCCTGACATTGTTTGGGCTTCGCCCTCCAACAGTCAACCTCAAAGGAGCACATCAAAGTCACCCGCGCAAAGATAGCGGAGCCAATATTACAAACTTCTCTGAATGAACTCAAAACCACAGTAAACCAATAACTTAGATGAAAGGCAAATCACACAAAGCTTCTATAATCAAAGTAAGGGAACACAGTCCAATCACAGATAAACATCAAATACAAGCAAATACAAACAAAGTAAAAGCTACAGGGATGGAGTCTACTCCTGTAAGACCCCCCCCCCCCCCCCCCCCCCCCCTTCAAAACCAAAGGAGATCCTTATGCCCAGAGAGAACGTCCCCCCAAAAGGTTTGTGTGTCTGAAGAGGTGTCACCCTCTTACCTGGCCCACGACCCAATTGGCGGAACGTTCATACTATAAGGCTACACATCATAACCAAAACTTTCACAGATAATAAAAATTAATTTATGCGGAATCAATTCAACACAGGATATCTCAGCATGAAAGAAAATGTAAATCATGAATGAAAACTCATGAATTGGTATACAGAGTCCAATAGAAATAAACATCATAATCATAAAATAACCAAAGCAAATAGTCCAAAATAGGGAGATAAAAGCTCTCATCCACTTCTCCCCTCAGAGTAGTATCTTTACGTCCTCATAAATTTCTCGAGCGGCCACAGGGAACTCCTCTCCAACGGGTACATGACTACGCTCCTCCATTCGCTCCTGCTCCATCGGTAAGCGCATCGGGTTCTAAAATGATACGTACAAAAGTACGTCAGCCACATCATGACCAAGTAAATCTCAGGCTTCTCCCCAACCCCCTAGTAGGTACTAGTAAGGAAACCTGTAAGAAGAGTTAGCACAATAGCCGAAGCAATATATATGTACCAGTAATAAGTGAGAGGAGCAGAGACATCAATAATTAATTAAGCTGGTTTTCTAAATTTATTAAATTTCTCGTCATCGTATAACTCATCCTAACGGCAGTTATACGATGTCGGACCAAGGTGAGAGTATAGGTAACACACATGAGTATATGTATATATATATGATAAGTTGTGTATGCATGCTTGAACTCCCTGTCACTCATATGATATGTCACAATCACTTTCCCCTATGTCGACATAGTGACCTGTTAAGAGAAGGAGCTCACTTCTCAGGCCTCACCGTCGTGGCTAGACCATGACAGTGAGTCGGTCGCTCCCACTTCTAGGTTATGGATACACCCAACTTTCTAGGCCTCCGTACCTCTATGAGGAATAGGTACTCTCAGTGGGAACACATCCTCACCCGTGCGGAGATCAACCCTCTTAGCACATAACCAAACAGGTGTGAGACGGACCTATGTGGAAGGGATAGCTAGCCCCTGGTCCTCTTCACCACCCAATAACCGTAGAGTTCGTCGTCACAACTTCTCCCGTAATGTATAATAGGGGAAGCCGACGAACCCGTCACATCGGTATCCATGCACCCTCCCATATTCCCATGCATTAGTAATGAACGACATGACAACATGTTAGTACTCATACAGTTAATAAGTATTCATGGATCGACTAGCAACTTGAGGTTTATCATGTGTTTTTAAGCTAGGAATGACATTAACCAAATTTCATGGATTATGCTTTCACGAACAATTTTAACTATGTAGGTATGTTCATGACGAGTTTAAATTTACTTACACGCTTCGAATTAGAAATATTAAAACATGAAAGTTGTAGATAAATTATTAGTCTACAATAATGTCTCTAACATGCATCATCTGATTTGACATCTAAAGCCTCAAAAATAGGGACTAAATTTTACCAACAATATCAGCCATTACAATAAAACAACAATCTAAATTTATTTTACAATGTTTGGGGCTAATTTAAATTAATTTAAATTCTCCTGATTATCAAAGTCAATACATGAAAGTTATAGAAAAAAACATTAGTCTACAAAAATGTCTCTAACATGCATTTTCTTATTTCGCATCTAAGGCCTCTAAAACATAGGTTAAAATTTGCCAAAAATATCATTCGTTACAATAGAACAGAAATCTAAAATTATATTGCAATGTTTGAGGCTTATTTAAATTAATCTAAATCCTCCTCATTATAGAATTCAAAACATGAAAGTTGTTGGAAAAATATTAGTCTACAAAAGTGTCTTTAACATATATTTTCTGATTTGGCCTCTAAGGCTTTCAAAACATGGATTAAAGTTTGCCAAAAATATCAGTCATTATAATTAAATAGAAATCTAAAATTATATTGCATTGTTTGGGGCTAATTTAAATTAATTAATCTAAAGCCTCCTGATTATCAAAGTCAAAACATGATAGTTGTAGGAAAAATATTATTTTATAAAAGTGTCTCTAACATGCATTTTCTGATTTGACATATAAGTCTTCCAAAACAGGGTTAAAGTTTACCAAAAAATATTTATTTCACGACTTGATAACATTCTGGGTTTCCAAAACGGTTAAATATACTATTCAGGCTCAAAATTAAATTGGTTAATTCCAAATCAGAAAACTTTTAACATTAAAGTTGCAGACCATAAAATTATATACAATGTCGTGTTTCAAAATTTTTTTCTATATCTGGCTCTAAGGCAATTAAAATTTCGTTTTAAAAACGATAAAAGTTATAACCATACTTGGCGGATTTATTCCCCAAGAAAAAAAGTTTTCTGCGCACGAATCTTGGCACAAATCGACGGCTGCGCCAGCGACAGACAGATGAATTGTGCATGGGTTGCACCGGATCTGGCCGAACGCCAATCATTGGCTCACACCGTCCGAGGTAATCAGACGACCTGTGATGGCCTGCCGAATCTAACAGTGGTTGTATGCCACCGTAGATCCAGCCCTTGCGGGCCCTCCCCCGGCCGGCCGAAGTTGTCATTGCTCCGACCACCGCCCTGGTGACTTCGCCCGGGAAGGGCACTCTGGCGGGGCGCTGACTGGCGGCCTGTCGCTGTCTCCGGTGACCAGGAAACTGGAGCAAGGAGCTCCAGGTCCACAGTGGTTGTCGGCCACCCGACCTGGGACCTTACGGGGCCTTTCCCACCGCCTCCGGTGGGGAGATAGCTTCGGACACCACCTCAAGTGAGAGCGTCCCGAGAGGGAGCTCCTATGGGGTAGCTGTTGGCGGCCGGCCGCCGCCGGTGATGGCCAGAAAAAGAATAATATTGCATTTTTTTTTGTTTTTATGTTTTTGGATGGAGGAGGCTGCCGGAGTGGATTCCAACGGCTTCCTCCGCCTCAAGGGCCATGAGAGAGGGTCATGGAGTCCCTCTCTCCCCTTCACATGCCCCATTTAAGGTCGAAAACCACGATGGCGGCGAAGGTTGGTGTGGGTGGTCTGAAGCTATCCAAGGTCGGGATCGCCATCTCCAGTGATCGGAGACGGTGGGGATCGACGAGAACTTACATGTGTGTCGTTTAGGCGAGGGGATCGACGGGTGGCCATGTGTGGTGGAGATTGCCGGAGTTGGGGAAGAAGGCTCGTCGGGTGGTCGTCGGAGCTCAGGTTTTTGCTGGTTAGGGGTGTAAGGTGGTAGGGAAAAGAAATACAACCTCACTTGGGGTTCATATATGGGTGGGGATTGAATTTGCATTTTAGGAAGGGAATAAACTCTCGTTCCTTGAGGAGAAATGTCCCCCCCATGATTTCTGCCCCCATAATCCTCCCCTAGGCTTCTAAAGGTAAGGAATTTAATTCCCTCATCTGGCTCTTAGCATGGTGATGATGGGAATCAATTTTAGGGGGAGTTTATTACCTATTTGAGCACCAAAAATGTAATAACTAATTAAATACATATAAATTTAAATTCCATTTTTAACCATAGGCTTTTGATACCCTCAGGAAGCTTCAATAATTATTTCATAATTTTTGAACGTGTTTTTATATTTTCTTTAATTTTATTAGTGTGTCTAGCATGATTTAAATAAAATGAATTTAAATTAAGCAATATATTTTATTCATAAAATCAAGCATACTATTTTTAGGGTCTCTTGATAAAAATTTTAGATTTTTATATATTTTGCTATTTTTACCATTTCTCCTTAATTATTTAAATAAATAATTTTATCTAAATATTTTAATTAACTTTGAGGTCATCCATTTAGTCATGTGGCCCAATGAAGCTACTTTAACATGTTGCTGGCCCAAGGGCACCTCACGTCGATAGGCTGATCGAGTCTGGTGGTTTGGTGTGCGTTTAGCCCAATTATAACAATCTCGAGTTTACACATGTTTAAGTTGATCGACGCGACGAGTGTGAGTCGTAGTAGATCAATTTGACTTATTTAGAGTATTAGAGCACTTTTCATGTCTTACTTGGACTTACTTGGACTTACTAGGACCTAATGAGTCGCTCGCACACATACAAGAGTCTAGTATTCGTTTAAGTCGAAAAGTGCTCAAAAGACACGGTGGGTGGATTGAGTGACTTATTAGGTCGACCACGCTCAATAGAGGATTAACATATTATCGGGGTTCCGAACGAGCCCGCAGAACCCTAGTGGGTCAATTAACACCAAGGGGGTCTAGAAATCGAATTGGGATGTTACAACTCCTCGTCAAATTCTATGCACTCGTCTTATGAAAGATCATCGAAACCAAAGTCAGAGACGACACACTTGCGCTTCCGAGATATCATCCGGAGGGTCTTCTCCATCCCGCGACAAAACACTACCTCCTAAATATTGCAAAGCTTAGGCTTCACCGCTTTTGTCCAGACTTCCTCGCGAATCTCCTCAAATAGCAAGCAACGATCCTGTTTAAAGGCAATCGAGTTTTTGTATTCCGTCACCCCGACCGCCCTCAGCTCGAAAAGCCGCTCCTCTGAAGAAATTCGTCCCACCTCAGACTCTAAGCGAGCAAAATCCCCCAGTGCATTCACCGCCAAAGATTTCTTAGCCAGGAACTCCTCCTGGAGTCGCGCCACCTCAACCTTCAAGCCTAACTCGACATGCTGAAAGCAAGATAGGTCGTGCTCGCGTCTCCCCTTCATATCCAAAAAGGAGGTCTCCACACCTCAAAGCTTCTCCTGAAGGGAGAGGTACGCGCCCTTCAAACCAATGTAATAATCATTCCAAGGAAGAGTCATTTGGGCTTGCACACCGATCTGCAAGGAAGAGCGGAGTAAGGTGAGATAAGAGCAACAAGAACAAGCCAGTGCACAAAGGTGAACTCACTACAGCCAAGGAAGAAGAGACACACTTCCTCTTCACTTCGGCCGAAGCAGGTGCCTCCTCGTCCGGAGCCTTGGAGGGCAGAAGAGCCCAGAACCTCAACATTCTGATCGTCAACAAACGGAGTCACGTCTACTCGGGAATCACAAGGGGCCACTCTAGGACGCCCCTTCACCAGGTTAGCAGGGCGGCGTGCAGTGGACAAGTCCTCATGGACTTTGAACAACAACTTTCTTTTTTGATCACGGCCCAACGGAGCCGCGGCAGAACACTTCAGATCAGCAGAAAGGTCACACAGTAGCAGACGCTTTTCTTCTGCAAACCGAGAAATGCTAAAGAGATGGTCCGTCAATTCATGGGGCGCCTCGAATTCAAGCATTGAAGTAAAATAACGCTCGCGACCCTTCATCCGACGGCGCCGGTCTGGAAGAGAGCTCCAAAGCTCTGGCCAATCCCAACAATTACAGATGTAGCCATACACTGTGTTCTTGTGGCGCATGTCCATCCGACTCTCGAATACTAACCAAATCATGTTGTTATGGACCTCGATACGGCCACCTCCATCGAAACGCACGCCATACAATTCCCAGAAAAGCACCAGTGAGAACTTCGAACCATGTTCGCAGAATAAGGCAATCAGACCCATGATGCGTATCATTACTAAAGGGGTAAACTTTGACGGCAGAACACCACAATGCTTCAAGATCTCTGTAACTTCTTCACATGTTGGAAATCAAAGCCCGGTCTTTAAAGACGACTCACATAAAGTAATCCTGCCACCGGGGACTCTACACCCGCTGCTCGTCATGAGGAATCTTGATTTCAAGATCAGAGGGAATGGTGTAACGCCTCCTCCAAGAAGCAATCTGCTCCGTGGTAAGAGAGGAGCGCATGCACTTCAGCCCACCATGAACAGCACGTCACGCAGCCAAAAAAAAGTGCAAAGGACAAGTTAAAATCCAAGCAAGAGACACCTCAGGAACCACGTCCCACACAACATGTATAAGGACTCTCCTGCACACGTGCACAGAATGCACAAGGGACAACCCGCTAGCAAGCACGACACGACAAACCACTACGTGCGGGGGCGTACCCTGCACGGGTTGGGGGAGCGTACCCTGCAACCACCGTACACACGATCCGCACACCCGATCCGCACACCCGATCTACGTGATAACTGCCGCGCACGGGATCCCAACAGGCGGGTGATGACCCTTTCCCTGCCGCCCGACGTCCCTAGTTGACGTCGTAACATTGGCCACCCCCTTTGTCCGCCTAGGAGTTGGCCGTCTTGGCCGCGGCCGGCCCCGGAAGGGCCGACCGCCCCCTTTAGCCGCCAATACACGGGCGGCCTCGGTCGCGGCCGCCCCCTCTCACCACCCAGTTCGAGCGGCCTCGGCCGCGATCGGCCTCGCAAGGGTCGGTCTTCGCCCCTCGCCGCCCTATTCGGTCGGCTTTGGCCGCGGCCGGCAAGCCCCCCCTTTGGCCAACCAGACGCGGGCAGCCACAGCCTCGGCAGACCGCACATGGGTCGGACTCCTCCGTTCGCCGCTCGGCCCGGGCGGCCTCGGCCGTGGCCGGCCCCGTAAGGGCCACCCGCCCCTCAAGCCGCCCGAGCATGGGTGACCTCGTCCATGACAGGCCATACTAGGGTCGACCGCCCCTCTGCCACCCGGCAAGGGGAGGCCTTGGCCGTGAACGGCCCCGAAAGGGACGTCTTCCCCATGGCCGGCCTTGGCTGCGGCAGGCCCCGTAAGGGGTCGGCTTTCGCTTTGGTCGCCCGACCATGGGCGGCCTCGAGCATGGCCGCCCTCAAGGGACGCGGCCACCCCTTGGTCGGCCTCACCAAGGTCAGCCGCTCCCTCCCGGTCGCCCGCCTTGTAGGGGAGGGGCGGCCGCTGCCCTGGCCGCCGGTCTTTGTGGGCGGCCCCATCTAGACCCTGGGGCAGGATCACCATTTCCCTAAAAATGGCAATCAATGTGCTCAAATATGAGTACTCCTATTGGCCCGTCCGGTAGTTGTCAAGTAAAATTACTGGACCGCCCTCGTAAAAGTCTATAAATAGACTCATTTTCCATTTCATTTGGATCTTTTTCTGGTTTCTAAACTCTCTCACTATTTCCTATCTCTTTCTCTCTACGCTCTTTTCTCTCTCTCCCTACAGGTTTTCCACCAAGGATAGCTCCCAAGGAACTCCGCCAAGGTCTGTCTCGATGAACGAGGTTCGCCCGAGACAAGACAAGAACGTGGAAGCGCACAGACTTGTGGTCGTCGCACAGAAAACCTCTGTTCGCTCGCAAGGCACAGAAGCAAGCAACAAGATTATCTCACATTGCCATCTGGCCGAATCCGTCAAGACGTCCAAGTTTGTCCGCTCCCCTCTGAGCGAAAGGATCAAGTTCGCCGGGAAAGCACAGAGTCCTTTCACGCTTAGACCTTTCTCTCTCTCATCTCTCCAAGTGTAACGAGGAGCGACATATCGCCCTCGCATTCGCCCGAAAAGCCTTGTAACAAACTTTGAAATAGTGGAAGTTAGACCGACATTGAATCAACCGCATGATTTTTCACTCCGACTGCAGGTTTTTCACGTAATCAATTCTCTCTCTTTCACAATACAGTGAAACTTTGACTGTGTATGCACTTGACCGCTCAACGAGCTAACACGGTTCAGAAGACCCGATCTATTAAGAGCCTCAAGCGATCCACAACATGCTCAATATTCTACGTACCATCTGCAATTGTCATAAGGAAGTTGTATTGTCATTGTGTATTGAAATGTATCATAATACTCAATGTATTTTTTAGCATTCACGAGTTCACCTTGAATAGTTTGAACTATTATGTTTATTTCAGTTGATTCTATATATTCTACTTCAAATCTTTCTTTAATAATTAACTTATAGTATAGAATATCGTATCCTTGTGCTGGTTGTCGAAACATTGCTACAAATGGGTTGCAAGTCTTCAAAATGTTTGCCAACATTTCAAGAAAAATTGAACTCAGCTCTTCTTTTTCTAGCGGGCGAAGTTATAATTCATGATCAGTGTCATAAATAAATATCCGTAAAAAAAAATATGAGTCTTATATCTCTAGCAAACGAGAAATTCTTCGGTCTGGGTCAGCTGGTGTCCGGGATCAGTGAGAAGACTGAAATTGCACGCGGGACCCACACATTTCTGACATCTAACAAACACTTTTGTGTAGAGCCCGCACAATTATAGCCTCTCATTGGTTCCCGACGCCGTCCAAAACCCGGACCTAAGAATTAGTCCTAGAAAACATGAATGTAACCTTGTTTATATTTTGTGAATTGATGACAATGCATGACATCATCTGTATGTAAAGTTAATAATTCTTACAGCGTCATGAACACGAGAGTTAAATTGTCATTCGCTAACGCTCATCTAAAGAACTTCGTCCACTTTTATGTTCCAACGGATGATATTTGTTAGGCGATCCTTAACGAATGACGGTAAAAAGGAGCCTTTGTGTATGGTGTAGTAGCGCTTCCATTATTGTAAAACATAGTCTGTGTTTCTTCAACAAACAATTTAATTTGGCAATAACTGCAAATTTAATATAGGTTGTTCAACCTCAACATTGTCAAGATTAATTATTTGACTTCTTCAAAAAATAGTCATTGTTTTCTTTGGAATCATAGTTTCATTAATTGGTAGAAACCGAGCGTTTTCGTGCGTTGCTCGGCGCCGCACTTGTTAAGTTATTCATCCTTCTAAAATTGCTCATTATTATTCAAATAATAATTTGTTTTGTTCTCTTAAAAATATATCATGTTTGCTCTGATATAGGGCTGATATCGAATCGAGTTCGAGCGATTCTGGCTCGAATTGAAATTGAAATTTTTGACTCGAACTTGTCTCGAAATCAAAATCGATTTCGACTCGACTCGAAATGGCTCAATTCCGAGTCGGCTTGAAATCGAATCGAGACGGCTTGAAATCGAATCGAGTCGGCTCGAAATTGAGCAATTTTTCTCTTTTTTTCTAGTTGGCTCAAAATTAAATTGGGTAACCTATAAATTTAGCAAATGAAACACTTAAAGCCTTTATTCCTTTTTATTTAGGTTTAAATTTTATTATTTTTAATTTTAAAATAAGAATATACAAATACATACATAGTAATTTTAATAAATACATAGTTCGAATCATATTTCGAGCGAATTTCAAGCGAATTTCGAGCAAATTTCGAGCGAATTTCGAGCGAATTTCGAGTTTCGAATAATATGCTCAGCCCTAATCTGACATGCTTCAGTTTTTGTCTAGAATTTAGTAAGAAAATACCAAATCTCTAGAAAATTGGAAGAACACTTAGGCTCCGTTTGGGAGGACTTATTTTCACCGGTCAAGCTGTCATGACCGCATGAACCGCTTGACCTGTGAAAATAAGTCCTCCCAAACGGAGCCTTAATCTTCGTCAAGAAACGACCACATAGTGATAGCGCTTTTGCATTCTCCTTTACAATTCATACATACTTGCATAATTACAAGTAAAAAAAGTAGTAGTCTGGGGGTATTTGAACTTGGAACTCATATTTGAGAACTTTGACTGCTTGTAATTCAAATGGTTTGCATTCACTTAGGTCATGTACAGTTTGTATCTGAGCTGCGCTTCGCTGTATTATAAGTGCTAGTAGCCAAAACAAATTGATTTAGAAAAACTTAACCGATTGATTGATTTCGGTTCAGTTTCATTTTTGAGTGTGTAAGAACCAATTAAAATTATTCGGCTCGAATTCGATTATACCTGAAATCAAATTAAATCAAATTGAACAATTTGTAGACCTAACAATGAGCTTGATTAATGTTGTGTAATCAACATCAAACAACTCCTTTTAGTTATATATATAATATTATTGTGGGTCGCTTAGCGCTCTCCCAGTTTAGAAGAATCGATTTGTCTTAGCTCGAGAATGAGTCAAGCGCGAAAACAATCAAAAGAGAACCAATGAGAAGACATTTTACGTGGAATAATCCGCAATGGAAAAAAATCACAGGGTCGATTTTGTGCTGTCCGAATCCACTAATTTGTGGGTTGTTAGAAGTGTTAGAATTCTCGGGAGGGTGATAAGTCACCGCTCTGTTTACAAGTACCTGAAAGAGAAAAGATGCAAAGTCTTCCTTGGTGCTCACTGGAACGGCTTCTAGATCAGCCACCGTGGAGAGCGGAGTGAGCCTTTGAGCGGGAGAGTGGGCAGAGTCAGAGTGAACACTTGAGCGGGAGTGCGATATAGAGCAGCAAGTTTTCGCTGGAAAACTTCAGTGCTCCCTCTTCTCTTCTTGATTGCTTGCCTTCAAATGAAAGCATGAGGACATTTTTATAGTTTTTCTGGACGGCGTGTCAGTAATTGCATCATCTTAGAATTTTAAACTGGCGAATGAGAATGCATGATTTTAGTCGTATGGAGCATCAATTTTTTGAAAATGACAAGGATGTTTCCCCGGGCGGTCCGAGCAATTTGGGTCGCCCGAACTAGTTCACCTGAGGTGGCAACAATGGACGACATCGACGGGAGGTGGGAAACGATTGCGTGTTATTGGCGCACTCTAGGAAGTGCGGGTTGCGCGAGCGTGTGCGTGGGACGTATACGCACGCACGTGCGGGGCGCACACTATCTGAGAGCGTCCGCCGGAGCGCGCGCTGTCTGGGCTCGTCCGCAGGGCCGCTCACGTCATACAGAGTGCGCCCGCACAAATGCGTGTGCGGTGGGGCTCGTGCGGTGGGGCCCATATCTTGGCGGTCTAGTCGAAACCTTGATTTCTAGGAAAATAGCTTGACCTTAGAACAAATTTAGGGGAACCCACAAATTTAGGGGAACCCTCTCAAACGGAAAGTTTTTGGGCAGGGATAGGGCACAAAGAGACATGTGAGGGGTGAAATTCTAAGAAAATATATTTTTTGAAAAAAAATTTTTGTTTTTATTTTAATAAATAAAAAATATTATAATTTTTTACAAATCTAGTGAACAATAAAAAAGAATAAGTTATTGCGACATATTTCCCATCAACGTCTGTCCACATTATGCGTTCCAAATCAGCAACCTCTGTCGAGTTGGTGGCGAGTCCAAATAATGACCATGACAATATATATATATATTATTATTATTATTATATGGGGAAAATATAAATAATATATCAATAATAAAATAAATTAATAATATCGATATGACAACTCACTACTCAAGCAATCAAGCAAACCACAAAATATACAAGGTAAACAAAAATAAATAAATAAAATTATCTTTAAAATTTTAAATTAAATAAAAATATATAATTATCAAATCTATACTATATAATAAAGTGAATCAGTGAATCTGTTACATTTAATTATTTTATTTCTTATTAATTACATCCCTATTTTTACAATATAATTATAAATTTATATTCTTCATATTAACTTTTTTTTAATTTCTCTCCATCTATCTCTAATTCTCAATGGCCTTAAATGGCTCCTCCATTTCCCTTGTTCTTCTTTTTTTTCTTTAAAAAGTTTCAAACTTCAGATTAATTCATTTTAAGATTTCAAACTTTTAGGTCATATCTTTTCAATGGTTTGGCAAAACTTTGATTTGAAACGGCGCTAGGTTGCTCTTGAAAAATCCCGAGAGATGTGTTATTCAATTGACATTTTGGTGGAGTTTTGATGGAGCCGTCGTTCCACTTAAATGAATTCTCTATTGATGTTTGTGGACTTATGAAATTCTGATCTAGAAACAACTACTATTAATGAACCCGTAGTGACAAGACGACATTTTTGAAATTTTCATCAAGTTTTGAGAATTTTTAGATGAGGCGACCGTCCAAATCCGCCTAGGGTAAAATTGGTCAGACCATCAAAGACTTGTTAGGTTTATATTGGAAAACTTACGGTTAATACGGGTATCGGATATCCGTGTGTCCGAACCAACTCGTTAAGCCTCTGAACTCATTATGTGCCCAAATATACATAAACAAGTCTGTGATCTGACAAACATAAAATGAGTGTTTACTTTTGTCTGTCAATTATTCATAAAGATGAAATTTCTTGCATCTTTAAAATCAATAAAATGAGGAATACTTTTCATTCAAAATAACCGGTTTTTCAAGTGAAGAGTACAAGTTTATGTGTCTTCAGCATCTGAGAGCAGGAGTACTCAAGGAGCGTTCCCTTGTGCGTGCTTCTAAAGAACGCTCGTCACAAAATTCCACGGAGCGCGTCACTGCACCGAGCCAATTCATTAAAGCTCTGTTTGGGGGGAATTATTTTTGCCGGTCAAACGGTTACGACAACATGAACCGGGACTTAATAAAGGTCCGGTTCATGCAGTCGTAACCGCATGACCGGTAAAAATAAGTCCTCCAAACAGAGCCTAAATCAATTATCGCCTCTCTTGACCCAGTGAGAGTTTCTTCTTTGAGCGTTGCTGGGAATACCCTACAACTGAGCTGATCCAATCCTCCGAACATCTCCATCGTCACGAGGAAATGGCTAATGTGTTCGAAGGGGTCGCTTGTCCCATCAAATGTTTTGATGTGGGAGATCCTGAGCCATCGCGATATTGGATGTGACAGAATTTGCTCAAAAAGGGGGAGTTGCGTTGTCACACAACGCGTGCCTCTCTTCCTGGCCTCCTTCTTTGGCTAACTATGTCGTGTGTCGTTCAATTCTAATTTCTTTCTTGAGTTGGCTAGACCGGCAATTCAAGGTGGTGGGTGGATCATTGCGCGGGAACGCATGTTAAGTTGAGCTTGTTGCGTTTGAGAATGCACAATCATTCCTAAGTGTAGCGCTAGAAGGGCACACTGCTAGTAAGCAAGCGCCCGTCGTGTGATCGAGACTGGTCTAACTCATCCCGCACAATGTGTGGCATGGTCCCCACCCGAAGCTCTTTTGTGTTCCTTTCTAGCGTGTCCTCTCACTCGATGGTGGGGTTCTTCTTGCATGTCGTCCGTGTTCTCGTCATCTTTCTCCGGTGAGGAGGTGGCGGTTAACGAACAAATATTACCGCTCCACTTCCGACCAATGGAGGATCTAGAATATTATAAAAGGGGGTGCGCAAAAAATTTCTATACGCAATATTACATACAATATCACATTGTGTGAGGGTGAGTAGGCGGGCCACAAGTTGCAATTTAATTTTGCTGGTGCACTTAGCTGAAATTAGTCTGCAAATTGGAAAATTTGGTGTAAAAATTTTCTAGAAGTGGGAAAGGTCGCAGAAACACTCAACCATACCAAGCTCAAATAAACCAGCACAAAGAAGGAAAAAGAAACTTGTATTATCAATCTTCTTTACAACATGATGTATACATTGCGAGACATGATTCGTCAATACATCCGATGGAAACAAAAAAACATACAAGCAAGAGTCAATCGGGGGGAGGGATAATAGTAACCGTCAAAACCGCATATCCGCAAAAGTTGTCTACTGAAGCCGCCAAGTCGCCAAACTGCAACTTAATCGCGCGGACTCTCCGTTATTGAATGCTGAAGAAATCTGTCCGCACCTGCAAGCCTCCTGACCACAAGGCCGCCTAGCTGCCAAAACCGAGAATATAGCTGCTACTGAACAGAGTCAAACCGTCAAAGGCTGACAGACTTATTGAACTGAAAAAACTTTGCCAAAGAGAACCGTCTGGTCGCAAGTCGCGACCTGCTGCAACCCACAAACTGTTATCTGCTAAGCCGCACTGAACCATGACTGCTGTCAGAACCAAGTCCATGGTCGCCTAGTGATAGTCGCACAATCTGCAATACAGCAAAACCGGTTATTTTCTCTAAGCCGCGCGGTTGAGAAAACCAGACCGCGAATTTTAACTCAAGCTTCAAAGCTTACTGTTCATGTTATGAATGACGAGTCTGGGGCCCCTATTTATAGGCAAGTGAAGGGAGTGAAATCACAGCTCATGCGATAGGATAACCACTCATCAGTGTGTGGCTAGCCGCACCAGATCGCACAAGAGTGCGGACACAGAGACAGACCCCACAAGACAATCTGCAAGTCGCCGCTAACTTCATATCCAGTCCGCGTAAAACATGCGGACTCGGTGAACTAGGCAACAACTGGACTTGACACATTACCGTGACCAAGTCCAAACCTTCAGCGGTCTCTGGTTGAACCTGGCGTGAACACAACACAGGCGGACTCCGCAATCCGTTAGCATAACACCAGGCAGACTCCGCAATCCGCGATAACACAAGCAGACTCAACACAGGCGGACTCCGCAATCCGCGAACTCAACACCAGCCAACAACCCGCCATAATAGCGGACACCGCGGTTCCCAAAACCAGAATGCGTTGGACTCCTAAACAGAACGAGACGCCAAAGAACAAGACCAACACCTGACAAGCATAGAACCATGCCGGTCTCGACGAACTCCAGATGAATCTGCAAGCACAGAACCATGCCGGTCTCGGCGTACTCCGGATGAGTCCGCCACACCTGCAGTTAGACATCCTTAACCGTCCGATTACAAACCTAGGAACTTGCTGAGACAAACCCCAGAACACTAGCCGAACTGGCTAGTCCGTCAACTGCTAACCGCGCGATCTGCCCGACCAGACCGTCACTTTCACTTCAACAAATTCAACATTTAGTCTGCGAATAACTAAATTTGATTTATGAATAACCAAATTTTGATTTGTTTATAACAAATCGAAAAAATGGGGGGTGCAAATGTCCCTTTGATCCCCCTCTAAATCAGCCCCCGCTCCCGGTGAAATTTTTGGGTCCGACGAGCGGACCTTCCTTTAGGTCCGCTCGTCGGACAAAAAATTGATTTTAATCATGTAAAAAATTTTGTTTTTTAAAATAAATTATAAAATCTTAATTAGATTATTTTTATCTTTAATTTAAGACCTTATTTGTTTATAAAAAATGTTTTTTTAAAAAATCGGTCGGATATTCCATTTTTTAAAATCCGGTCGGATTTTTTTTTCTTTTTTTTAAATGTGTATTTTGCTGATTGTTTGATCAAAAAGTGAACAATTAGATCTCATCCGGACCTTCCTTTAGATCCTCCTGGCGCACCCAATTATTTCTCCCGCTCCCGGCCATCACCATAAGATAGTGTCTGAATGAACAGTGGACGGCGACATTGAGATCAGGCCATCCACGTCTCCTTCCCATTTCAAGGGACAAATATCGTTAAATTGACAACAAAATATGACCGTTATCGGGTTGATTAGCATCTCCGGCTATTATCTCTTTCCTCTTCACTTTCAGCATTATCTTATTAAAAATTCTTTATTTTTCTTGCCATTGTTTTAATTCCATGAATATTCCAATTTCGTTTTTTAATACATTAAAAAAAATCAGCTGATTTAATTTTCAATAAATTGTATTTAAAATTTAAATCAAGATACGCACAAAAAGTAAACTTTTATTATAAATATAATTTTATAATACATCAATTAATCAGAAATGAGAGCATGGAGCTCATTATAATTCATGAGTATTTTTTTTAAATTTAGCCATGTGAATATTAAATTGATTTACAAATATAAGCTCCGTTTGATGGGACTTATTTTTATCGGTCAAGCGGTTACGACGGCATAAATCGGATCTTAATTAAGGCCCGGTTCATGCGGTCGTAGCCAGGGACGGACCCATTACCAGACACACTCGGGCACGTGGCCGGGTGTATTTTGGCGAAAGAAATAGAGGCGCTTAGGTCCTCTGCCGTCTCCGCCGCTGAAACTGAGGAGCTTGCCATCCTTGATCGAGAGTAGCCGCAAGAAAGTGAGTTTCCAGCTTCCGCCATTTGTGCAGTTGTGAATCACGCATCCTCTTCTTCTCCTTCAATCCAGATCCAATCATTTCCTCTCTTCCACGATGAGGAGCGGCAACCATTTCCCATTTCCAGCTCCTTGTAGCTGGCTTCTTTACTGTTCTTCTCATTTTCTCAGTTGTTCTTATCCAACTAACAGATCCCTGCTGATTGTCCTAGGCGATCTATCCCCTGTCATTTCCCCTCCGGAACTTTTTATGCTTTGTTTAACTGCACGGAATAAAAATGTGCATCTATAATTGAAATGCGTAAGAGCATCCTGAAAGAAGAAGGCAATAGTAATTCTGTGAGTATCTTGCTTTGCGCAGTGGAGAGGATCATCTTTAGAATTTAATTTACTCAATTTTAAAATTTATAAGGTTTCATGCCCGTCAACTGTTTGATGAAATGCCTCAATAAACTTATGCATTCGGTGACAACGATAATCTGCAATTGGCCATGAGATATGATTCTTCATTCGCTTAATTCAGCATCCCTACTTTTGCATTATTGTTTTTGTGTTGTTTTATTTTGTTATTAGAGTATGATTTGAATCTCTTATTCTCTTGTTTTTTAGATTGTAAATTTCTTAGCCATTCTCTCAATATGTAAACCTATACTCCTATCAAGAAGCAGCAATCAGCACAAATGCAAGTCTTAGATCTCTGGTAAGTTTCTAAACCCTTATAATATGATTTCCCCTCACTTTATGAAATTTGTGGTTTAAAATTTATGTCTAAAAGTACTATTATTTATGTACTTCAATTTCTATTGGTGTCCGGGTAGAAGAAATATTCTAGTTCCGCCACTGAATTCGTAGCCGCTTGACCGATGAAAATAAGTCTTCCCAAACGAAACCATAATGCACGGAATACAGAGAATGTGTATTTAGAGGTGTAGATTGTTTGGTTGGAGTCAATTTAGAGCACGATTTGATTAAGTTTTTGGGTGGATCTACACGTTCAGTATTTTATGTTTATCTTCGATATTTAAAATCTCAGAAAAAATTAAGCATAATGTGATTAAAAAATATATTCTTAAAATTCCTTTGTATAAGATATATTGCAATTAATATTTTCTGTTGCATGAAAAATATGTAGTTGAATATTTTTATTGCAAAAGGAAGTAATGAATATACAAAAATCAAACTCAATACAAGATTTACTTCTTGATGAATAAAATAAATATTAAAGCATTTATTTAAATCTTGAAATCATTTTATTAATATAACCTGCATGCAATATTTAATTAATAACAATAGTTGAA
Organism: Platanthera zijinensis; assembly: GCA_039513925.1. Taxonomy (NCBI): domain Eukaryota; kingdom Viridiplantae; phylum Streptophyta; class Magnoliopsida; order Asparagales; family Orchidaceae; genus Platanthera; species Platanthera zijinensis. The sequence continues at coordinate 158,730,289 of CM077089.1, read as the reverse complement.
TGATCACTTAGTTAATAACAATAGTTGAATGATCACTCTTGATAATATTTTTGCATATTATTAATTAGTGCGGTTCAATTTTTTAGAGCGAAAAACGGAAACCAAACCGTTCAGTGTAAAAACGGTTTGGTTTAAACAATTTGAGGCAATTTAGTTGGTTTTCGATTTTTAATGCACACATGTATGTACATTTGAGGGCTTTTTGGAATTCACATAATATAAACTATACATCATATCATGCTGGTGAAGGGCAGAAATTGAAGTCAAACAGCAGATGCAAAATTGCTTTATATAATTTAAAATAGTAGCAATGACAATTTTCATAATATAAAAGTCTTGCATTTTCATAAAAATTTGAATTTTTTTTATTTTTAATGGCACGTGAATTACTCAGCTACAGGTCTGCGAAGAAATTTGCAGTTGAAGAGTTGGGAGTCTGGCCCCTGGGTTCCTTTCTACTGGAGCCTGTCAAATAAGCAGAACAATAATGAGAAAAATAATTCAGATTCAAAGGAAATGATGATGATTTACAGCTTCGTTCTTCAATTTCGGTAAGCAATTGCCAAAATGAACGGCTCTGATCGTCGTTAGATTCGTTTACAGATACCCAAAAACGAGGCATGAGATGTAAGAAGAGATCGCAGCACACTCGCTCTAATGCGGCTAGAGATTATTGGTCCTGCGGCTTGGGGCATCAAATAGATATTTTAGGAACATTTCTTGACGAAATGTGGTCATTAGCGGTAAATTTTCATCACTTTAAATGGCCGTAAACAGTCGCATTCGACCGAAGATTGATCGTAGGATCATGACAGACAGGCATGTATTTTCTCTTCATTTTCAACAGTAAAGCGATTTTGCTTTGGGAAAATGAAAAAAGCTGTGATCCAAGAAAAATTTATAGTAATTATATGACTTTTGTGCCCTAAGCTTTTGCAGCTGTGAATCTCTTTTTTTCATAATTGAGTGACATAAACTTCGGTACAAGGAAGAATAAAAACACAATTTTTGTAGAATTTTTGTTGGGAATATAGCATTATTTTTCAAAATTAATATTCTAAAACACATACTATTAATAAAATGAGAATGCATTAAATTACTTATTTTCAGATAACAATTTACATTACATAAGATGTTAATGAAATCTAGCATACCAGGTAATGCTAAACTGCCAAAATAAATGCTAGCACTAAATATTAAAAAAGAAACCTGTCTGTAACTCAAAAAAGGTGGTAGTTTGACATACTCTTCGTAGGTGGTGGAGAAATAAGATCCATGTCCATGTCATCGCTATCATCGCTATCATCACTAACAGCTTCAGCTTGCCGAATGTTTAGCTCATGTTGCGGGCCATTCAAAAGCTCTTCGAGATCCCATAACTACACATCAAAAGCGCATCACAGAAAAATGTGACGAATAGAACAAAAGGAGTAGTTTTTGAGTACTCCTTTGAACTAAATCTGGCTCTACTATTAAGTGAAAATCCTTAAAAAACTGTTAAAGACACCAGCTTTTCCCTTCTCTGAAAATCTGCCTGGCCGTAAGTCCAAGGCTTATGATTTGGGAGCTGGTAGCACCTTAATGTTATTGTTTCATGTGGAAGAGTAATCAGGATGTTAAAGCCAAGTGAAGAGTAACCATAACTTTTTTCTTTGAAAGGAGGGTCTGTTAGAGAAGTATTTGGTGAATTTGTTGAAAAAGGGACGAGAATTAATATTGGATGATCTTAAGAAGATTAAATGAAATTAAACCTTCATCGGTGCCTAATAGTTTGCTAAGTGTTTAACCATTCACTAACCCAGTATATTTGAGCATGATGAAATAATAGCTAAGTAGTCTTAAAGCTCATACAAACTGGAAGTTCCAAATGAAAAAGTCGCGGTGGCGGTCGTGAATGCGGCGGCGGTCATGAACATGGTGGTTATGAACCGTCATTCGTGAACGGTTGACTCACCTAAGGAACTTAATCCACTTTCATGTTCAAAACTAGTTTTCTTTTCTGGGTGACTGCCATAACCTTTGTCATGTCAAACATACATTCTATGATGGTGGCGTTTTTGTCCAAACTCACCGGAGCAAAAACATCAGGCCAAACGGAGCAATAATGTTTTCAAATGCACTAAACTAGTTCGGTATTTTCCTAATAGACGTATTTTCCTAATATACGTAATCAATGTATTTCAATTAAGTGAATGTGCGACCTGATGATGAGCATTTAATCCTATTATTTTATGGTAAATGATTTCATTGACCAAGAGATAAAATCAGCATACAAGTTGGCACTTCTAGTCACATGGGTACGTGGATTCTATCTACTTGCTCATCTTGTAATAAGGAGGCGCGAAAGATAGAAAGGAATTGCATTCAAGCACGAGCAAATTATACTCAGCAATATAGGAAGTCGGCAAGTCGCCTCAAATGAAGTTGAAGCCAAGGTAGTCTACTCAACAAGCACGACTGCTTAAAACAACCACTACAAGAAGCCATGAATCCCACAAGTCAGCACCTTAAGTCTGACAGTCTGACTCAACCCTGTAGGCTGGATCCACCAAAAAGAAACATTTAATGCTATAGAAGACGACACTGATCACAGCCGACAATGTAAACCTCATAGATATACAGCCTTGATTTGTGTGAATAATATGTTGTACACAATCATTTTCTATTTGTACAAAGACAACTGTTGATTGTAGGATTCAAATGCCAAAAACACTAAATTCAGTGGCTCCAAGATTAGCGATAGAACCATGCGAAGCACCGATATGAAAGTGGTTCAATTCTGTTAAAAAAAACCTAAGAAATATTCAAGAATCCAATTATTTTGTGTAATTCAACTTGATATCCATGTTGTGCTTGTGTGACTAAAAGAGAGAGTTCCTAAACAAAACAAAAAACCCAAAAAATTGCATCTTCATTAGCCCAATATCAAATTGCTATTTGTTTCCTTCGGGAGACTTCTCCAATCGAGGGAGTTGAGTAGTTTCAGATCATATTAGTATTGGAGCACCAAGCTGTTCAACCTTAGTGCATGGTTCTAACGAAAAGCGACCGTGGGTGAACCTTTACTCGTATTCAAAAAAAAAACAACACAGACTTCAATCCATGATAAAAAAAAACTTGTATCAACTTGGTAAGACAAGTAGTCTGATTCAGAAGTACAAACTTGGCAAAAGGAGAACTACAAGCGAGTCGACAGTTGAGAAGAACAAAGCTGGAGTATGACAGATTAATATGCAAAATTTTCAAGATTTTGGAAGGACTTAAGCTCTTCCATTCATTTGAAATTCATCGTCTTCAGTGATTTGATAGTACATCACACCACTTGTCTATTGAGAAATGAAACAACTGAAACCTACTATTCTGCCACTCAGCTTAGCTTTTGCACATCTTTAACCAACCATGGGAAATTCATCACATGTATGACTCATACTTTGTCTTGATTTGCTTTTATTTCACTCTAAAATATAAAATAACTATTAGTGTTTGGCGATATTTTTATTTTATGCTTGTTGTAACTCCTATATATAGAGGAGTGTTTACTTGTTTCAATAACTGAATACAATTTTCTCCCGAGCTAACATGGTATCTGAGCCAGCGGTGCCTTAATCGGCCCCGTCCGCTCGCGCCGCACTCGCCAGGTTCCGCCCCCGCTCGCGCCGCCTACGCCCAGCTCCGCCCTTCCCTTGCTCACGCCGCCCATTCCTAGTTCCACTCGTCTCTCTCTCGCCCCGTCGCCAGCCGGGAGGCTCTCTTCTCCGCCTCCCTTTGCCTTGTTTCTTTCCGCCCAAGCACTGGACGTTGTTGCTGCCACTTCCAATGCCTTCGTAGGCCCGCTCTCTTCTTTCGGCATCCAGTCCTTCTCCATCTTGCGGGCATGAACCCCTCCTTGGTCCCTCTATTGGTGTTCTTGGCTCCGAACCTTCGCCGGCTGTCTCTTTCTATGGGCAGCGTCTAGTTTGGTGCTCCTTTGTTCTCGTGTGTGCTCTTTTGGGGTTTCTTTCCTCTGGTTAATATGGTCGGGAGTGTGGAATCAGCCCCAATGTCACTTGGCTCCCCCCCCCCCCCCCGGTATCCATTTTGGGCTCAGGCCACCCTCTCCATGATCATGGGACTCCTCAAATCACCACCATAAAATTTGATGGCATCAATTATCTGTCATGGGCTCGTTCTATTACACTTTCCCTAAAGATCTGCCGTATGTTCGGCTATGTCAATGGGACTACGTGTGCTCCTGCTTTGACCTCTCCTGAGTGGTCTCAATGGGAGTCTGAAAATTCCCTGGTGATGTCCTGGTTGCTCAACTCCATGCAAGAATGCATTGCTCGGAATTATCTATTTCTGGACAATACCGTTGATATTTGACAACGTGTCGAGGCTACCTATTCCTGCCAGAACAATGCTGCTCAAGTCTTTCAACTACGCCGACGAATTTTCCTGTTGCGGCAAGGCAATCGCTCTCCGTCCTCCAATTACCTGAAGTTACTCAGCTATATCAAGAGTATGAACACTTCGATGCACTCACTCTCGTCTCCCCTGAAGATGAAGTTCTTGTTCGGGCTCGTGAAGAACGTAATAAGGTCTTTGAGTTTTTGCATGGCTTGCATCGTGACTTTGATCAAATTAGTGTCCAGATTCTTGGGCGGTCTCCTCTTCCCACTTTACCGAGGTTTACAATCTTATTAAGCAAGAATTTGATCGTCTCCAGACTTTACATTCTGACACTACCTCAGAAGGCTCCGCTCTTGCCGCTCATTTTTGCCCCGGTGGGCGCCCGCCTCGTGACTTACCGTCTAAGTCTGGGGAGAAGGATCATTTGATCTGTGATTATTGCGGGAAGGCCCGTCATACAAGGAAAACTTGTTTCAAGCTCCATGGCTTTTCTCCGACCAGAGGGGGTCCTGCTACTCGTGGTGGTCGTGGTTATAGTCGCACTTCAGGCCATCATTCCCAGCTCCGCTCTATTCATCTCTTTGATGCTTTTGATGATATGTCCTCTCCGGCAGCCCCTCAAGCTCTCTCTTCAGACGAAATTTTTGCCTTTTGATGTCTAATGCATGCCATACTTCGGAGACTTCTACTTCATCCTCCTCGTATGCCCACCAGGGGCCCTCGGGTGCTCATTCTACTTCTAGCCCCCCTCCACCCAGTGGATCATCGACAGCGGAGCCACCGATCATATGACTGGCACTGCTTAAGGTTTTGTATCCAACTCTCCATTGTCAGGTCGTGACAAAGTGAGTGTTGTTGATGATTCCTTTTCATCTATTGCTGGCAAAGGAACCATTCCCTGCTCCTCCCTCACTCTCTCTTCCGTTCTTCATGTTCCTAAATTTACTCAAAATCTTTTTTCAGGACCTGACAACGGGGAAGGGGATTGGCTCTGGTAAACTGTGTGATGGAATGCACCTTTTTGACCCCTCCAACCCGGCTTTTACTCCCTCTCCGCGTGCTCTTCATGTGGCTTCGTCTTCCACTTTGGATTCCTGACACTATCGCCTTGGACATCCTTCTATCTTTATTATGAAATTATTATTTCCCGCTATGTCGTCCTCTGTTTTTAACACTTTTCGTTGTGATGTCTGTAAACTGGGTAAGCAAAAGCGGGCATCTTTACCTCAAATGTCCCCTCCTTATGCTACGCCTTTTGAGGTTACTCATTCTAATGTTTGGGGCCCTAGCCCGGTTGCTTCTATTTTTGGGTGCAAATGGGTTATCACTTTTATCGACTGTTTTTCTAGATGCACGGGGTTTATCTCATAAAAAGCAAATCTGATGTCTTTTCCTTTATTTCAGCATTTCCATAAAATGATTGTCACTCAATTCAATGTCACTGTGTGAGTATTGCGAAGTGATAATGGTCGTGAGTGCATTGACTCTCACTTTGAACGCTACCTTTGTGACTTGGGTATCGTCCACCAAACTTCGTGTGTGTACACTCCTGCCCAGAATGGGGTCGCCGAGCGTAAGAATCGGCACCTCCTGGAAGTCGCTCATTGTTTACTATTATAGATGCACCTGCCCAAATACTACTGGGGAAACGTTGTCCTTACGGCTACGCATATAATTAATCACCTACCAACTCGTAACCTCAACCACAAAACTCCGTTAGAAGCTCTCAATATCCTTCTTAGTGAGTCCACCCCTCGTATCTTTGGATGTGTGTGTTTTGTTCATATGCACGACGCCTCTAAGCTTGATCCCTGGGCGCTTCGGTGTGTCTTCATTGGATACTCGAACACCCAAAAAGGGTATAAGTGTTTTCATCCCGTGACATGCAAGACTTTTGTCTCCATGGATGTCACATTCCATGAATTGGAGTCTTATTACGGGAGCTCTCTTCAAGGGGAGATTGGTACCATGGAAGTAAGCTCCTCTGCCATTCCCTTACCTATATATCCTCCATAACAGCCTACTATCCCACCTGTGGTTCTGTCGCCGCCTCTACCACCTCGACCTGCTCCTTCGTTAGAGGCTTATACTCGTCGACAAAGGGGTGCAAACAGTCAGCTTTGGCACACTGAACCAGAATCCACGCCTGATCCGTCCACCGGTCCTCAAGGTAACTGTGCTTCCACTTGTCATTTCTTCTTAGTTATTAAAGGTGCAAGGCGCACCAAGACGCAAAAGGGTTTTGGAGCCTAGGAGCAAGGCTCAAGGCGCAGGCGCGCGCCCGAAGAAGGCAAGACACAACAACATTCATTTCAAATAATCGACATTAAACATCAATTCATCTTCTTGAATAGAATCTTCATATATTCTACTTATTAATCATTCATTATTATCATTTATATCTCTTAAAAAATAAAATCAATATAATCGTTTGCATCATATCTAAGTCTCAACGATCACTTATGTATCAAAAACACTAAATCATATAAAAATTATTGAATTCCTGCATTATTTTTTTCATTATTTTGAAAAAAAAAGTTTACAACAAAAATCAAACTCACACGCGCCTTTAATGTCCAAAGGCGCAAAAAAGACGAATGAAAGCGCAAACCTCTGAGCCTAGTGAGCCTGGAGTCTTCGGCGTGCCTTTAACAACATAGCATCCCTTATCTCATTATGTGACTTATGACTCATTGTCTTCCCGGCATAGAGCCTTTATCACTTCTCTGTACTCCATTTTCATACCCTCTCGTGGCAGGAATCTCTGAGGCATCAAAAGTGTAAAGATGTTATGCGGGAAGAGATGAGAGCCCTTGAGATGAATTGCACATGAGACCTTGCTTACCTTCCTCAAGGCAAGATCGTGGTTGGATGTAAGTTGATTTTTTCGAATGAAAACTCCAAAGGTCTTGTGGACTGTTACAAGGCAAGGTTGATGGCCAGATACACTCAAATGGCCGGAATTGATTATCTTCTAACCTTTGCTCTTGTTGCAAAGATGAATTCTATATGTATTCTGCTCTCATGTGCTGCCTGCAAAGGGTGGAGTCTCAGCCAGTTGGACGTGAAGAATGTCTTCCTCCATGGAGATTTAGAAGAGGAATTTTATGTCTCTACCTCCTCGTCTTATCTCTGAGGGATCTGAGGGAAAGGTATGCAGACTGAAGAAGGCTCTATACGACCTAAAATAATCTTTGAGGGCTTGGTTTGGAAAGTCTCAATAAGCAATGGTGACATTTTGGTATACTCAGAGTAATGCTGAGTATACCCTATTTGTAAAGCACACACAGGAAAACTAATGGTGATGATAGTTTATGTGGATGATATTGTCATAATTGGGGATGACATGGAAGAAATCAAAAATCTGAAGACAAGATTGGCTAGCGAATTTGAGGTAAAGAATCTTGGGAACCTCAAGTACTTTCTTGGCATTGAAGTTGTTAGATCCAAGCACGGTATCTTTATCTCACAGAGGAAGTACATCCTTGACCTGCTGGAGACTAGGGGGATGTGGGTGACATGCTGACACCCCTATCGAAGTGAACCATAGATTGGGAAGGGATGGTAGAGAACCTGTCGCGGATATCAGTTGTTTTCAACACCTGGTGGGGAGACTCATCTACTTATCTCATACTCGCCCGGATATATCTTATGTTGTTGGAGTTAATAGACAGTACATGCATGCTCCCAAATCGCACCACTTGGATGTTGCCCATCGGATTCTCAGATATCTCAAAACATCTCCTGGACGTAGTATCTTGCTCTCTCCAAACAAAGAACTATCTATTGAAGTTTTCACATATGTTGATTGGGTAGGGCAGTTGATGATCGTAGATCCACTTCCAGGGTATTGTACCTTGGTTGGAAGAAATCTAGTGACTTGGAGGAGCAAAAAAACGGTATATTGTTGCCAGATCCAGTACAGAAGCAGAATTTAGGGCTATGGTCCAGGGAATATTTGAAGGAATGTGGATTCAAACTCTTTTGCTCGAACATGGGATTCGTGGCAAAGGCCCTATCTGGCAATACTGTGAAAACAAGGCCGTCATTAGCATCGCTCACAATCCTGTCCAGCATAATCGCACTAAACATGTAAAAGTCGATCGACATTTCATCAAGGAGAACATAGAGAGGGGAGATATTAGCACTCTTTTTGTCCCCTCTGATAAAAAATTGGCTGATGTGCTTACAAAGGCTGTCTCATAGGTGTTTTGGTAACATTATGTCCAAGTTAGGTGTGAATGATATCACAAGCCCAATTTGAGGGCAAGTGTTAATGTTTGGAATTATTTTTATTTTATACTTGTTGTAACTCCTAAATATAGAGGAATCATTGTTTGTTTCAAAAACTGAATACAATTTTCTCACAAGCTAACAATAACACAAGAACATTGCAGGGTTTTCACCAAAACCTATATTTGGTGGGATTCAATATTGCCTTCTCATAGTGGACAGTTTTAGTTTTCATCAGAGCTTTAATATGTTACGATTACTAACTTACACTTCAATATTTCTTCACTTCTAGAGTACAAAGACACTATAGAATAGTCTCTAATAAATTGTTCATGCATTCTTAAGCCCGAATGACATGCGAGAGGTAATGTCCTCAAAAGATGGGTGGCTTTGCGGTACATGGAAGAGTGTAGTAGATAAAGGGAATTTCAACACATTTATGATAAGCATGTGCAAGACTCAATGGTAGCAATTATCTTTTGGGTTCCTTAGCGAAGGATCACGTCAACAGTCTCGAGGGCGAACTTCCTTCAATTATCTTGGTGGCTCACAATGGTGGGCAGAAGAGGTGTTTGCAATTGGGAGGGAACTCGACCATGATGGAGGTCCTGAACCTAGTCGCTTGTAGCCGGCGGAAGGAGAAAAGGAAGGGGGAATAAATTAGGACAGAAGTATTTTGCTCAAGCTTACTTCTCATTCCTGCTCAAAGCTAGTAATAGCCGAGATCAACCCCCCCCCCCCCCCTCCATGTTGCTATACATGTACGTGTGATGCATTAATGTACTCAACATCACAACCCTCCTCTAGAGCAAGCTACATCACAACCCTCCTCTAGAGCAAGCTTGTCTGCAATGCTTAAACCATTTGTACTTATGTCATAACCCTTCCCATTTCTCCCAAGTGGAATATGTTTCTCCATTGACCAACACTTTCTTGATTACTTTCATAACCCATGTGTAAAGGATTCGAATCAATTTGAGCTGAACTCGTCCTTCTGTTATGACTGGTAAGTTGAGCTGGTAGGTGGATCACCTCGATATTGCTTTAGCATCAAAGCGTGGAACATATTATGAATTTTTTTCCTCTGAGGGAAGGTTCAGTTGATACATCGCTCGGTTGATGTGCTCAAGGAGTTGATATGGCTCATAGAACCCCGGAGAGAGTTTATTGGTCGTCTGGTGTGCACCAGATGACTGTATGTATTCCAGGGTGTCCATACTAGGTCGTCAACATGTGTTTTTATTTTAATATTATACTTATTATGAGTTTCTAAGGAATCTATATGAGTGGCAAGTAATGGTTAACGGTATCTTGAAAGTTCAAATATTGTATCTCTCCTTAAAAGGAAACGGTTAAGAGTGGAGTGGAAATTTCTTACGCTTAGTGTGTCCCTTGATGGGAATCACATCACGGAAGGGCCTACATATTGATTTGAGTGATTCATTTTGTGCGGGTCGGCAATTCATGAAATTTAGATTTTTTTCTGAATTTATTTTAGTATATTTTGGAGATCATCATGATCGCGAAATCATGACCGTTTGTAGCGGATTCTTGGTCTATAAAGAGGGATAGAGGACTCATTTAGAGGGGATCGAAAATTGAATAAGATCCTCCTTTTTGTCACCCGGCACCGAAACTGAGCCCAGGTGTGAAGCATGAGAAAACCTCACTGCTTACCCTTGGCCACTCCCCACTCCCCCCTTCTCCACCTCCATTTTCAGCCACCACCATTCCAGACACCACCTTGGTCAGTTGCTCGCTCCCTCCACTACCCATGTAACCTCCATAACTACCTCTCCCCACTACTCATTAACTATCCACAAACCAGCATAACTACCAATATAACTAATATGCCCTATGAAGAAATCCTTCATTGTATTCAATAATGAAATAAGGAGTTACAACAACTATATATAAGTGGTAAAGCACAAAATAAAAACAACCAAAAATACACAAATACCAACCCCCCCCCCCCCCCATGAGTCCAGCGGGCAAGTGCATCACGCCGTACAAGTAACAATAAAAAGGAGAGTGAATCCCCAAGTATCGAATCTCACGTGGAATACGGCAGGGTGGAGATGTCTAAGAATGAGAAAAATATAGCTATGAAGGTCTAGGCGGAAAAGCGTTGAATCAGTTGGGGGTTTCCTAACGACTAAAGCAGGAAGGAAAATTACATTAAGGGCACCACGGGTCACCAACACCGCTTCGCTCACTATCACCAATAAGGGTCGCTTCCTCCTAGGCTTGTCTTCTCTCTGAAAATTTCGCATCTGCCTTAATGGCTCCGGTCTTTCCGAATGGAATCTTGGAAATCACCGTCTTCAACCTTTAGGGTGCATGGGGAGGTAGGAGAGGACCTAGGGCGAAGCCCTGGTGCTTTGGTGTAAATCTAGGGTGAAAATGGTGCCAAACAAGGAGCGGAAACAAACCGGAGAGAAACTCCCCTCTGCGACGGCTTGAAAAGGTCTCTGGCTGGAAGGAGAAGGCCCTCCTTGCGGTTGTTGGACGGAGGACTGTGGTTGGGCGAGAGTTGGATGAGTGATAGACGAAGATGGAGGACTGTGGCTGAGGAGGAGAGCGTTCGACGAGCACTGGAGGAGCGAGCACGTGTGGGTTCAGACGAGCCGACGGAGCACTGGATGAGCAGAAGACGGAATCGCGAGCACTAGCAGATGAGCGGAAGGACGTGGGATCGGGCGAGCGGAATAGATGGGTCTCCCTAGGGCTCTGATACCATGATGAAATTCTTCATTGTATTCAATAATGAAATAAAGAGTTACAATCACTATATATAGGTGGTAAAGCCAAGATTAAATAAACCAAAAATACACACATAATAACACACTATTAACTACACACGGTCTCCATCATCTTTTCCCATATTTTCCCCACGATTTCCCAAGATGTGATGTTCTAAGGCCTTTGCAGTAATTTCCCCTAAGTAATCTGAACATGGATAATAACGGTGAAATCTGTATACTGCAGACTGAGGAAAAAATAAAACAAACACTTCATTCACCCATATAGTCATACTGAATAGCATATTTGGATCGTATTTAAGGACTTACAAGCGGATGCTACTATCAACCATTTTGCGCCTAGAACAGTTACCCCTACGAACAATAAAACAGGTAAATTAATCGGTGTACTAATGGCTCTATTTTCCGCTCACAACATTCGAGCATTAACGCATAAAAGGTATGTACCATGTGACCCCCACCTTCTCACAAATACGACACTTCCCTCTCATAACCGCACCATCAAATTCCCTCCCCATAACCGTTTTCTTTTCTCCATTCCAAGGCCACGTCTTGCTGCAGGAAATCCCTCGCCAACCCCAATTACCATCTCCTGCAGCCCACCCAACCCCCTCTATAAGCAAACCCCAATTCCCCTTAATCGTTTTCTCCATTCCCAAGCCACATCTTGCTACAGAAAATTCATCGCCGACCACGATTCCCATCTCCTGCAGCCCACCCAACTCCTTACAGGCCAAGGCCCGCAGGCTGCAACCCCCACTCTAAGCAAACCCCAATTCCCCAATCAAGAACCCACCCCACCCCCCAAACCATGACCACAGTCTGCATCCCCAATCGCCCGTCAACTCTCCTAAAACTACCCAGCCGTCCACGTTTATCCCAAACAAACTCATCGGCCAACCCATTCACCTGCCCTCCTCCAGATCCCAACAAAACTCCTCAGGCCGGCTAACCATCTCCAAGCCATAATCCTCCCTGCACCAACCAGCATTCATGCCTACTGGCCCTGGAACTGCTAAATACTGTCTCCATCACTGTTCCTGGACCAATTCCTGCCACCAAACAGCCGCCGGATACCTCCAACAGCCCTCGGCCACCCTCCTACAACCCCCGGCATCTGAATTCAATGCAGGATTGCGTCTTGGGCCAATTTTACTCCATCGTAGTTTAATTGGGAAACAAGTATATTATTTGGGATATTGTTTTGTATATATTGACTCTTGAATTGTTTTATTTGACTAACTTCTTCGTTTAAAATTAATTGAAGTGCTCCTGTCCTTAATTCAAACAGAAATTGTTATTCTCTCTACCGTTCTAATTTTGCTTGTGAATGATTGTGGGGACAATAATAAATTTCAGCATTTATTGTAAACTATTGATCAGATAATTGCTTGTGCATAGCTCTAGACTCCTACAACACTCCACTACATACGCCCCAAGTCAATTTAGTATCAGAGCTTCAGGTTCGGGTTTAGTTTAGGATACGCGGTAATAGAGTCCATAGATCATTCAAGGCATGTCATAGTCGTCTAGCACGATTTAATTATAGTCATCAGGACCATCCTCTAGGTTACTATTGTTACTCTCTCCTCTTCGAGAATCAGGACTCATTTATGCTTGATCCCAAAGAACTCATCAAGAGAGTCTCTCTCCTCTTCGAGAATCAGGACTCGTTTATGCTTGATCCCAAAGAACTCATCAAGAGAGTCGTATGTATTACCCATGATACTAAGTTATAAAAGGCAAGCCCAAAGCGCTAGGTGCACCATGCGCGAGTGAGGCATGCCTAGGCGCGCGTCTCACCCAAACCATAAGATGCACCTTTTGTCATCCGGCCAATCTAAGGCTTAAGCCGAGTCAATCAGTTGAAGCCCGCATTTTTTAGGGTTTTTATTTCTCTCCCTAAGGCCTAAGCCCGATAGTCCCCTCAGTATTTTTTCTTCATTCTTCGCTCCACTTGCCTGCTCCTCTCGATAGTCACTCTCTTTCTCTCTCCCTCGCCGATACTCCTCGTCGCCAACTATGAAGACCCTCACGGTGAAGCTCTCGCCGGAGAGAAGCTCCTCTTGCTTGCCTGAAGCTCTTCCTCGTGTTGCGGCCTGCGAAATCTCTCACCTTTGTCAGAACTGTGTTTTGTACTTCCAATTAGTGGCCATGTTGAAATTATGTGATGGAATAGAGCATTCATCTATTTGAAAATGCATTTAGATTTTTCTTATCAGATGAAATGGTATTTTCTATCATTGTCTTAAGTTAGGATTTTTTTACCAAATATGAAGTTATATAACCCCTCTGATGTGTGGAATCGCCATTATGCTATTCAATCTTACTATGCATAATGTCCTTAGAACTCATTACATGAGTTACCTAATTATTTGTTTATTGAACAATTTGGGCCGTTTACAGTGAAAATCAAGATACATTACTACAAAATCAACCATTTCCTCTTGTAAATTCAATATCTATTGCATGCTTAGTAACAACATCAGTCATTCCATTTCCGCATGTAAATTCAATGAATTGGGCACCTAATTCACTGAATTGGGTGCCCAGTTCACTGAATTTACAAGGGGAAATGGAAATTCAGTGACTGAGGAATGAAATTCACTAAATTGGGCAAGTAGTAAAATTCAGTGATCATTTTAAGAAACTATATTGTCTTTTATTTGTCTTTTATTTTCCTTTTTTGTGTCTCACGTGCATCAGGCGCGCGCCTGCACCTAGGCTACAGGACCCCTTGGCGCCTTGGTGCTCCTTGTGACTTTAATTACTTAGCCAGGATATTACTATTATTCCTCTCCACTAATTGAGGATCCAGAGCATCATTATGTTCAAACGCAAGGTTTCTCCTTGTAGAGAAGTACACGAGTAATGCAGACAATCCAGTCAACCTTGTATATCCTTCTTGTGTATGTAAATACAACGTATGAGTACACATATATAGGAGGAAGAAAGAGAGAGGAGTCTCATATACAAGGTGTGGGACTAATATAACAAGAGAAAAAAAAACAAAATGGGTCATTAGATGTGCTTTTACAATGTCTTTTCTAACCCTCCCCCGCAAGCTGGAGCGTACAAGTCGTAGGCACCAAGTTTGGACAAGAACTTGTAGAATATAGTACTCGGTAAGGCCTTAGTGAGAAGATCAGCAACTTGGTCAGCAGCCGAAACATATCTCAATTCCAATTTCTTCATTTGAACTCTCTCTAATGAAGTGACAATCAACTTCAATGTGTTTTGTTTTTCGTGAAAGACCGAATTCTTAGCTATGTGTATAGCAGCTTGACTATCACAGAGTAAGGTGGCTGGTGATGGAAGTTTTACTCCCATATCATCTAGGAGACATTCGAGCCAGGTAAGCTCGAATACAACAGATGTCATCGAACGGTATTCAACTTCAGTTGAAGATCGAGCAACCACAACTTGTTTCTTACTTCGCCAGGTAACAAGATGACCTCCAAAGTAGGTACAAAAACCGTTGGTAGAGTGTCGAACATCCAGAGATCTAGCATAATCTGCATCTGAATGTGCAACCAGAGTTGGAGTAGAAGTAGAGGATGAGGTTTTGTATACCAGCCCTTGACCAGGGGCTGTTTTTAGATATCTCAGAATGCGTTCGACGGCCTGTAGATGAGACATCTGAGGGGAGTGCATAAACCGGCTGACAACCCAACAACAAAGGATATGTCGGGCATTGTGACCGTTAGGTAAATCAGTTTTCCAACAAGACGTCGATAGTATTCTGGATTTGAAAGAAGTGGATCTGTAACCGCGCCTTTAGGAGTTGTCAAGGCGCGCTCCTAGGCGCGCCTGAGGAGCCGGGAGCACCGGGCCAGCCTGCCGCACCTCAGCACGGCTGAGGCGGGCGATGTGCCCCGGGCGTGCCTCAGGCGCGCCCAGGCGCACCTGGGCCTTTCAAGGTGTTTTTTTTAAAAAAAAATTGAGATGGGTCAAAATATGATCTCAGACGCACCTGAAGCACCCCTAGGCACACTTGGGAGCCCAATTCGCTCAATTTCAGCGAATTGGGAGCCCAATTCGCTAAAATTGAGGCGAAATTGAGCGAATTCGCTCAATTTCAGCGAACTGGGCGCCCAATTCGCTCAATTTAGCGAATTGGGGGCCCAATTCAATTCGCTCAATTTCAGCGAATTGGGCGCCGAATTTGCTGCAATTCGACGAATTGGGCGCTCAATTCGTTCAATTTCCTTTTTCCCCCATTTATGCGCCTCGCATGCCTCAAGCGCACGCCTGCGCCTTGCGCCTAGGCTCTAGGGGTCCATTTGTGCCTCGGTGCGTCTTGCAGCCTTTGATAACTTGGCCTTCATCACAAAACTTATGATTGACATTCATGGGAGTTTTGGTCGGCTTGCATCCAGAGTAAACGGCATCCTAAAGGAGATCGAGACAGTACTTCCGTTGAGATAGGGCAAGGCCATCCGGACGTCTTACAATCTCAAGGCCGAGGAAGTATCGTAGGTTCCCCGGATCTTTAGTTTGAAAAACAGAGCTCAGGTGTTTTGATCATTTGTATTCCCTTTGAGTCATCCCCTGTGATTAGGATGTCATTGACATATACTAAGAGGAGAACAGTGCCCGTTGTGTAATGTCGAGTAAACAGAGAGAAGTCTGCTGAGCTCCGAGTAAAACCGACCTCCGGCACAGCCTTACTGAATTTGTCGAACCATGCCCAGGGGGATTGTTTGAGACCATAAATCGACTTTTTGAGGTGACAAACCTGAGACTCCCCCGTGGTCTCAATCCCCGGAGGTTGTTGCATGTAGACTATTTTTTGCAGATCACCATTGAGAAAGGCATTCTTAATATTCAGTTGATGAAAGGGTCATTGGCAATGCACAGTCACGGAAAGGGAGGACCTGAACTGTGTTGCGCTTGGCCACTGGAGAGAATGTTTCTTCGTAGTCGAGATCTTGTTGAGTAAACCCACGAGCTACCAGTCTGGTTTTAAGACGGTTAATCGTCTCATCAGGAGCATGCTTGATAACAAAGACTCATTTACAACCAACAGAAGTCTGGCCTGGAGGAAGAGAAACCAGTTCCCATGTTCGATTAGCCTAGAGGGCTGTCATTTCTTCGTCCATGGCTGCTTCCAGCCTGAATGTTGAAGAGCCTCATACACAGAGTTAGGGATAGAAACAGAGGATAATGAAGTAGCAAAAGTGTGAAGCGTCGGGGACAGCCTATGTAAAGACACATAATTCGCCATGGGATGGGCGGTGGAGGCCGGTGTCGGATCAACAGGCAACAGAGTGTTAGAGGTCGAAGCCGACTGCATTGTGGCGGCGGAGCGAGGAGGGCGACGAGTATAGACACGAAGAAGAGGGGGTTTTGGAAGAATGGGAGTCGGGGCAGGTAGGAGTGGTGGTGGAGATGTAATAGGGATGACAGGTCTTGGCAAAGAAGGTGGTGGAGGAGGTGAGTTTGGAGCGGTGAAGTATGGTTGATCTTCCCAAAAAGTAACATCAGCAGAAACAGTCACCTTGCGGGTAGTAGGGGAATAACACACATATCTTTTCTGGGTACGGAAATAGACGGCCAACATGTGTTTGGCTGCCCGGGGAGCCAACTTGTCAGAGGACGGACCAAGAACGTGAACATAGCAAGTGCAACCAAAGATGCGAGGCGTGAGGAGGAACAACGGAGAAGACGGGAAGAGGAGACTAAGGCTCTGTTTGGGACAGCTCTGGCGGATTGAAAAGCTGTTGTCCGGATAGAGCTGTTTTAAAATAGATCTCTGAGGAGCAGTTTTGAAAAGCTGCAAAATGTTTGGGTGTTCTGTGCAGAAGTGCGCTCGGAATCGCCGGAGGAAGGACGTCGGGGGCTCGGAATCGCCGGAGAAAGGCCGTCCGAGGCTCGGAATCGCCGGAGGAAGGCCGTCCGGCCTCTGAGAATGTTCCAACTGAAGAAACCATTAGATTTCCAAAACCTGTGAGAGAGAAAGCTATTTTGCGGGAGCTGAAGCTAGGGGGGAGATTTCTGAAAAGCTGCAAAACAGCTCCAGATTTTTGAAAAACTCTTCATAAGGAGTTGTCCCAAACACATATAAAGCAGCTCTGGCGGCTGGAATAGAGATTTCCAGCCGCCAGAGCTGCGCCAAACAGACCCTAAATGGAGTAGCATTTTGGAGGATGGAGGAAGGGAGATGGTTAATGAGATAACATGTTGTCGGAAGAGAAAAGTTCCAATATATCTTTGGGACCTGCATTTGAAGCATGAGAGAGCGAGCAACATCAAGGTGTCGATTTTTACGTTCGGCGACGCCGTTTTGTTGCGGTGTATAGGCACATGAAGTCTAGTGAATAATTCCAAATTCAGAGCAGATGTTAGCAAACTCATGGCTAGTATATTTGCGAGCATTATTAGTTCGAAGTGTATTAATTTGGCAGAAAACTGCGTGCGAGTAAAAAAGAACGGAAGCCCGAAACACACGGGGAAGCTCGGAGCGATCACAAAGCAAGTATAACCATGTCCTCCGAGAGTAGTCATCAATAAAGGTGATAAAGTAACGATAACCAGACACACTAGGTATTTTGTACGGGCCTCAAACATCAGAATGCACTAGAATAAAAGGAGAAGAGCTCCGAGTACAATGAAGAGTAAAAGATAAACGATGTTATTTTCCCAAAATACATGAATCACAAGAAAAAGAGAAAAGAGAAATATCAGGAAAAGCCTTCTGGAGGACTGGTAAAGGAGCATGCCCAAGATGCCGATGCCAATCAACGGAGGAGACTGATGAGAGGATGTTAGGCGAAACATCAAGAAGGTAGGGCCCGTTTTGCAGTCGTCATCTACCAATGATACTCTGCGTCCGTCGATCCTGCATCATAAAAGAAGTAGAAGTGAATGTGAGAGAACAATTCAAATCGGCAGTGAGGCGACTAACAAAAAGCAAATTAAACGGGGAGCCCGAGACATGAAGAGCCAAGCGGAGAGATATAGATGAATTGAGAGGAATATCAGCAGAACCTGAGATAGGAACGGTAGCGCCATTGACCACAATGATACATTTAGGATATGAAGAATCCAAGTAGTGATGTGGCTTCAGTGACGTGATGTGGTGAGTGGAACCGGAATCCACTATCCAACGCGGACTCGTGGAGAGACAAGCGATACTTCATGAGAGACGAAGGCAACGGAGGCAGGTGGGTGACTGAGCATCCCGTGGAGTTGCTGGAGCTGGAGGCGGACTTCGTCAAGAATAGCACGAGTGGCAGAAGGACTGTGATCAACAACAAAAGCAGTCGGACGAGGAGGAAGACCATGTTTGCAATAGCAGGTCGCCTCAAGGTGTCCATCCTTGCTGCAGAAAGAGCACTTAGGCCGCGGTCGAGAAGATCTGAGCTCGAACACTCTGAAGATGAGGCGGGACACGAGCCATCATCATGGCAATACCGACTGCTTCCTTTTGAGTGTGCTGAGCAGCAAGATCCGTAGTCGGGGGCTAATACTGAATCCAGGCTTCAACTAGAGTCTTGAACTGAGTAACAAATGAGGTTAGATCGGTAGCAGTGTCGGTGCCAAGAGTCTGAAGACCAGTAATGATATCAAGTTTGGATATAAGCAGGGGCAATCTGATCAAACTATGTTTATCTGCATAAAATTGGTGTCTATGTGGATGACGTTGTGATCCCAGACAATGACGCTGAGGAGATTACCAATCGCAAGGCTATCTTATCAGCCGAGTTTTAAGTGAAAGACATAGGAAGATTACTATACTTCCTGGGCATTGAGGTGACTCGGTCGAACCAAGGCATCTTTATATACCAATGCAAGTATATCTTGGACCTATTAAAAGAAACTGAAATGCTTTGTTGTGTCCATGCAAATACTCTCATGGAGGAGAATCACGGGATTGATGAGGATAGTGACACTTGATAGTGAGCGCAAGGATACTTCAGGCTATCAGAGATTGATTGGGAGACTCATATATTTATCTCACACCCGTCCAGACATCACATGTGATGTTGTAGATATATGCATGCTTCCAGAATCAGACATCAAGAGGCTGCATATCATGCATTGCGATACTTGAAGAAGGCTCCTAGTCGTGGCCTTCTATTCTCTCGGAACAATCACTTGAAGATTGAAGTTTTCGCTGATGTTGATTGGGCTTGATGTAGTATTGACAATAAATCCACTACCGGTTACTGTACTTTTGTTGGGGGAACTTTAGTGGCATGGAGAAGTAAGAAGCGGAACATTGTAGCCAAATGTAGTGATGAGATTGAGTATCATGCAATGTCTCAAGGCCTCCGTGAAAGTCTGTGGGTGCACACCATGTTTCAAGATCTGGGGCTCCAAGAGAATGCCTCTTTATCTCCTTATAATGCAATAATAAAGCAGCGATTAGAATAACTCATAACTTAATTCAACATGACAGGACTAGGCATGTGGAGGTGGATCAACACTTTATCAAAACACCCTGGATGAATGAAATGTGGTTAATCCTTTAGTTCAGTCCAAATACCAACTAGCCGATGTGTTTGTCAAGGGCATGGGATGCGATGTTGTTAATGATATCTAGAAGCTTGGGATGACCGGATGACTGATATTTTTCGTCCGACTTGATGGGGAGAGTGGTAATTTTTCAAGATATTTTATTATTCCTACCGTCCAAGTCTTCTTATTTCTATTTACTCTGTATCACCTGTTGTAGGGATATTTTAGTGTTTGTGGTTTGCTCTTACTCATATATGTAAGAGTAATATGCTTATTTTGAATGCAATAGATTATTCAGTTCTTTCCACTCAATCTTGTCAGGTAGGTGGATTTACGGCTGAAATAATTAAATCAGCAAGTACTACAATTACTAAGGCTCCGTTTGGGGGGACTTATTTTCACCGGTCAAGCGGTTATGACCGCATGAATCGAGACTTATTTAAGTCCCCCCAAATGGAGCCTAAGTGTTATAAGATGCTCTCTCAAAGTGGATGGATGTTATGAACCGCAAAAATGGAGATATAATGTAAAAGCAAACAAAGCATTATTTAGAATGTAACATGTCAAACTGAAGTTACCATACAAGGCAAAACTAAAATCATGTCTAAAATTATATTAGA
The DNA here is from genome assembly GCA_039513925.1 of Platanthera zijinensis. Classification (NCBI taxonomy): domain Eukaryota; kingdom Viridiplantae; phylum Streptophyta; class Magnoliopsida; order Asparagales; family Orchidaceae; genus Platanthera; species Platanthera zijinensis. The sequence continues at coordinate 158,709,822 of CM077089.1, read as the reverse complement.
TTAAGTTAACATTAACTAAAATGGAGAGTGTAATCCATGTAAAAATCAGAAATCTTATGGAATTAAACAAAGGACAGATATTAGACAATAACGATGAAGATGAAGCACAATAAAGATTAGGGGAAACTAATACAATTTTGAGAAACAAGCAAAGCAAAGTAATATGGGCCTAGTTTTGTTAGTATCCAACTATATACCTATTTTATTCGAAGGGAGAATTGGGATATCAGGATGTTTCTTAGAACTTGAAAATGTATTATACAAACTGCTTTAAGTGTCAAATTATGTCTAGGCATATCAGAGTAACATTTAGGAAAGATGGAACATCTATCAGTGCTATAAATTTTGTACAATAACAGCTCCGACTAGGCATGTGCATGACAGTTCTATAATAGATTTGATTATGCTTGCAAAACTCTTTAACTTTTTTTCTCACCTTTAACATCTGATCATGTGATATACTTCCGAGAAATTTTCTATCATTGGAAATTGCTGACAACAAAAACAAAATAAACATTCAGTGTTTCCCTTTCTCAAATTTGTGAGACGGAAGAAAATTAAGATAAGAGTACCAAGCCTTTCAACAGGATATTCTGAATGCTCAGCAAGGGGTTGAATAATTCTGTTCGGTAATATGCCCACCAATCTGAGCAAAAAATCATGTGTACAACAATTGTTGAGGGCCTAGAACTGAAAGAAAAAAAAAAGTTAAAATAAATATCAGTTCAAGGGTTTAAAAACAAGCCTTATAACTCCATCTTCCGACCCAGAAATAAGAGTGTCTTCGTCAACCTAAAATAGTAGAGAGCTTATTAAAAGGTTTCGAGCACGATGAATTTGCAACAAATAATATCTTTATAAAGAACGAGACAGTGCAAGCCCCCCCACCCCCCATACGACGGCTATCATGTCACATCCGTGACATTGCCATGGCTCGACGACTCTCTCGTCACTCGCAGCCCCCGAGCGCACAATTGCAATCACGTGGCACGACAACCCACGGGGTGCTACGAGCAACAGGAGTGTCGTCGCGCCGTCGCACTGTCGCGGTCGGGGATCGGTCGTGGCCACACTGGCGGCCCCCGTACTACTCATCTGCCTATGTTTAACTAATAGAATAATATCTAAATAATATATTATTTTTATATAACTATCTGATATATAAATTTAGATACAGAAACTCGGGAGGTGAACGGTGTGCCTACACAGGTTCAACTTCCGAGTTTTTTTTATATTATAGATGAAAGGACAATTTTCATGTACCTTCAATAATGCATCAACAGACATGGGGTGCCCAAGAAGACGGTCACTGCATATTATATAATCACAAGTACATGAGACAAAAAAACTAAGATTTTAGGTATAAAAATAGGACTTCCAAATTCACCCTAAATTTAGGAATAACAAATACTTGGTTAGGATCCAAATCATCCATGTAACACAAGGACACATGTAATACGGGCTGAAATATGACACCGAGTGCACATTATGAAAGCTCAATTCATAAAATAAGTACAATATATAGACCTAGAACCTGACAAGCAAGGATTTAAATAATACTTTGTATATTTCAAGTTATTTCCTACTAACTTGCATGAAACGAAAAATAAATAAATGACGCTGCTTTGGACATTTAGACCCCAAACTCATGTTCACTCAGTTTTGGATCTATTGTAAAATCAAATTTGACTTGTATTAAATCCCAGTTTAGGCGCATTCTTAGGCATGTGTCCAATCCTCTGTGTGCCAACCCAAAGTGGATAGGATTATGAAAAGGGAACAATAATGCCAAAGTTGGAAATCTGCAAACCCAAATTGATAGCCCAAGAAAGTGAAGCCCGCCTTGAAATCTAAGAAATTATTCTCCATATTCTGAAAGCTCTCCATGGCTACTAAGATCATAGACGAAATTACTCTCCATATTCCGAAAGCTCACCTGACTATTAAGATTTGTTAAGCACGCACTAGGGAAGAAGAAGAACTAGAGAAAGGGAAAGCTAGAGATTAGGGTTTGGAAGAATGAGAGGGAAAATACCTTTAGAATAATTCTTGCATAATCCCCAAAAGAGAGGGGTCCGGGTATATATAACCCCGGACCCAAGGCTGGCCAACCAAGGGGGCCGGCCGGCCCCCATGGGGCTGAACCAAATGTGGTTCAGCCCCCTTGAGCCGAAGTCTTTAAGAAGAGGGGGCTGAACCCATTGGTTCAGCCCCATTGTCGCTTTGCATACGCCGTTGCCGCCGCTTGTAATGTTGCCCAAATAGCCTAGCCTCGTCCGGAGGCTTAACATTCCCTTCCCCATCAAAAGCCAGTTTGTCCTCAAGGTGGTAATCGGGGTAAAGCTTCCGGAACTCCAACAAGTCCACCCAAGTATTGTGCTCCGCGGGGAGATCCTTCCACTTGACTAACAGCTCTGGACAGTACGCCGTGCCACGACGTTTCCACTTGATCAACAGTACATCTTCCGAAATTGGGCGAAGCTCGCCTCCACTAGTAGCCTCTGGTAGAACGGGAAAGACCGAAACCGCATCACCCAGCTTCCGCTTCAACAAGGAGACATGAAAGGTAGGATGAATCCGTGAGCCCTCGGGCAACGCCAAGGTGTACGCAACTGGCCCGACCCGCCGCGTGATCCGAAATGGTCCATAGTAGCGGGGTGCCAGCTTTTGATTTGTCCTCTGCGCCACAGACAACTGCCGGTAAGGGCGAAGTTTAAGGAAAATCTCATCCCCCACCTGGAACTCTCTCTCCGTCCGATGTCGATCCGCCTGTGCCTTCATACGATCCTGCGCCGCCCGAAGATTCTCGCGCAAGGTGGCGAGGGTCCGATCACGATCACGGAGTGCCCGATCAACTGCTGCCACTGCGGTACTACCTGGCTCATAACTGCTCAAGGAGGGAGGTGGCCAACCATAGACGACCTCAAAGGGAGTGAGTTTGCTAGCGGAGTGATATGAAGTGTTGAAGCAGTACTCCGCCCAATGTAACCAGGTGGTCCATGTCCTTGGCTCATCCATGACAAAGCAGCGCAGGTAAGTTTCCACGCCCCGATTTAATACCTCCGTCTGGCCATCAGTCTGGGGATGGTGAGCCGTGCTGAAACGTAATGAAGTCCCCTGCAAACGAAAGAGTTCCGTCCAAAATCTGCCAACAAAAGTAGGGTCCCGATCAGAAATGATCGCCCGGGGAATCCCATGCAATCGAACAATCTCCCGAACAAATAAAGCCGTCACAGACTTGCCTGTGTAAGGGTGGCTCATAGCAAGGAAGTGCCCATATTTGGACAACTTGTCCACCACCACAAAGATAACTGTTTTACCCTTCGACTTGGGCAACCCATCGATGAAATCCATAGAAACCGTATCCCAGATCTGATGCGGAATCTCTAAGGGAGTGAGTAGCCCGGCTGGGGAAGTAGTCTCATATTTCTGCCTTTGGCACACCTCACATTTCTGCACAAACTCCTGAATGTCACGGCGCATTCCCTTCCAAAACACATTTGCTCGAGCCCGCTGGAGAGTGCGAAGAATACCGGCGTGACCTCCCGTCGGCGACGAATGGAACTCATGCATCATCACCGTCCTCCAAGCTGACTGGGCAGGAATGACCACGCGTCCCTGATAATATAGCCGGTCGTTTTGTAAGTGATAGCCTGGGGCTGCCTCACGAGCCTGCCGCAGGTTCTCCACAATAACTCGTAACTCGGAATCTCGCTGCACCTCTTCCTGAATCTCATCCATCGACTCCAACTGTGGCATAGAAATGTGCGCCAAGTCCCCCTCTGGTAAGCGAGAGAGGGCGTCAGCCACCCAATTGTCCTTCCCCGGTCGATACTCGATCTCATAATCATATCCCAACAACTTTGTGACCCACTTCTGTTGAAGGGGGAAGAAATCAGCTGCTCCAGGAAGTGCTTCAAGCTCTGATGATCGGTCCGGATTTTGAAACGACGTCCCAGCAAGTATGGCCGCCATAGGGCCACTGCATGAATAACCGTCAGCATCTCTTTTTCATACACCGAGAGTCCCAGTGTCCGTGGAGCCAAGGCCTTACTGTAGAAGGCGATCGGCCGCCCCTCCTGCATCAAGACCGCCCCCACTCCCACGCCGGAGGCATCCATCTCTACCACAAACTCCTTAGTGAAATCTGGAAGTGCCAGCATCGGAGGCGTCGTCATTGCCCTCTTCAGCGCCTGAAAAGCGGTCTCGGCCTCACCCTGCCACGAGAAAGCATCCTTCTGTAGCAGCTGCGTAAGTGGTCGAGCAATCTTCCCATAATCCCGCACAAAACGCCGGTAATACCCAGTGAGGCCCAAGAACCCCCTCAACGCCCGGATGGTCAGAGGCCGTGGCCAAGAAATCATACTCTCGATCTTTCGTGCGTCGGCCTTCACCCCGTCAGCTGAAACTAGATGCCCCAAGTACTCCACCTCCTGTTGTCCAAAAGAACACTTGGGCATCTTGGCATATAGCTTATGGTGCCGAAGGGTAGAGAAGACCTGAGCCACATGACGTAGATGATCCTCCCAAGTAGCGTTGTAGATCAGAATGTCATCAAAGAAGATCAAGACGAAGTGTCGCAGAAATGGCCAAAAAATCTCGTTCATATTGGCCTGAAAAGTAGACGGTCCCCCCGTCAATCCATTCGCCATCACTAAGAACTCATAGTGGCCGTCATGAGTCCTGAAGGCCGTCTTATGCACGTCCTCCTCCTTCATAAGAATCTGATAATAGCCGGATCGCAAATCCAGCTTCGTGAACCGAGTCGCCCCATTCAACTCATCCAACAGCTCCTCTATCACGGGAATCGGAAAACTTGTCCTTCACGGTAACATTGTTCAAGGCACGGTAATCTACGCAAAAACGCCAAGATCCGTCCTTCTTTTTAACCAGGATAATCGGTGCTGAGAAGGAACTGGTACTAGGCCGTATAATGTCTGCATCAAGCATCTCCTTCACACTGCGCTCGATCTCAGCCTTCTGCATGTGGGGATACCTGTATGGACGAATGTTGGGCGGCTCCGCCCCGGTCTTCAGCACAATCTGGTGATCACAGGAATCGTGACGGTGGAAGTGTACTCGGCTCCTGGAAGATGTCATCATACTCCTCTACTAACGCCCGCATCTGGTCAGGAACCTCCGTCGGTCTATCCTCGTCAGACCTCACCCCCAACAGAACGGCCATCAGACTACTGGACTCCTCAAGCTGCTGTAAGCTGCGAAGGGAGATCTCCTTGACCGGATAAGATCTGAGCCCTTTCAAACAGAACTGTCGCTCCCCTTGCAAGAACTTCATCGTCATCTGGTCCCAATCAAAAGTCACCCTCCTCAACTGTTGCAACCACTGCACGCCCAGCACCATATCTGAGCCTCGGATCGGTAAGAGATAGACATCCGTGCACCCCACATAGCCCTGCATCCGAAGCTCCACCGCCTTCAACACTCCCTGGCACTGTAATTTGCTGCCGTCCGCAACCATAACCTGGAACGCAGCTCCTGTGTCAATCACCTGCCCCACCTTTTGTGCCACATCTGGATGAATAAAATTATGAGTACTCCCACTGTCCACCAGAATGGTCACCCTCTCCTGCCGAATCCTACCCGCCAGCCGCATAGTAAGTGGGGGTGGATTGACCCCTCCATGGCATGTAGGGATACACCCAACTCTGTCAAATCTAAGTCCCCCCCAGACTCCAACTCCTCTGGAAACACGTCCTCATCAAGCTGATCCTCCTGATGCAACATAAAGACCTGGACCTTCTGGCACTTGTGCCATGGCGTGAATTTCTCATCACAATTAAAGCAAAGGCCCTTCTCTTTCCGTGCTTGTAACTCGTTCCAAGATAACCGTGTCACCGTCGGTCAGCCGGCCAATGGAGGCTCTCTCCTGGCCGTGGCCAGTGTAGTAGTATGTCCTTGCCGTACTGCGGGTCCGTTGCCTATTTAACCTTTCCTCTTGGATGCGGGCCAAGCTGATCGCATGGCTCAGACTACGGGGCATGTAGGTCTGAACCTCATCGCGTAAGTGATCCTTCAGTCCTGATACGAAACAGCTGAGGAGTGTCCTCTCTCCCCACTGTACCAGGTTGGCCAACTTCTCAAACTCCGTTCTGTACTCCATCACCGTACCCTTCTGACGTAACTTCTGCAAAAGCGCCTCAAAGTCTTCAAACTCCAGAGGCCCAAACCGAGCCGTGAAGCCTTCCACAAATTCCTCCCACGGAACATACTCCCGTCCCCGCAAAAACCACTGTGTCCACTGGAAAGCGTCGTCCTCCAGATGGAAGGACGCTAGCTGCACCCACTGAGCCTCTGGCACCTCCTGATAGCTGAAAAACAACTCAGCTTTTTGTACCCACTCCAAAGCGTCGCCCCCATTGTACCGAGGGAAATTCATCCGAGTCAACTTGGGAGCCATGTACGGCCTTTGGCCGCGTTCCCCCGCCATGCACGGAATTTGTTGGAACTGTCCCGCCATTGGGGCCCCATGACGGAAAAGCCCCCCTTCTCCCCATTGCACCCCCCTTCCAAAGCCTGGTGGTTGCCCTCTTCCTGCCGGTGGGGGTAACAACCCATCCCGACCTTGCCTCCAAGGAGCGTGCTCGGTAAAAGTCCCAGCCCTTCCGTCAGCCCTAGTTGCGAAGCCGCCACCCCTGCCGGCCATTTCCAGGCTTGCTGGCACAAATCCGACCCTCCCCGTGCTTGCCGCGGGGGGTCCGGCCATTCCGAAGCCACCCCCAGCCATGCCAAAGCCACCCGGCCCAAAACCGCCCCTTGATGGCCAGCTGGTCCCGATCCGAGCCCCACAGGGGCCGCTGATGGCCAACCGACCCCGCTAGAGCCACCTGCGGCGTTTCTCGCCGCGCCATAGCCCGCAGGAACAAATCCGACCCCATGCGTGCTCGCCACCCCCGATCCAGCCCCACCAGCGCCGACAACCCCCGATCCGGGCCCCTGCGTGTGCGCTGAAGCCGATCCCGACCAGCCGAGGCCGCCCAAGGCCGATCCCGTCCCTCCGTGGTTCGCCGCAACAAATCCAGCCCCCGCCTGGGCCGACGCAGTAGGTCCGAAGCCAGCCGCCCCCGATCTGGCGCTTCCCGCACCCGATCCGCCAAGTCCGGCCATTTCGGGCCTATTTCCTGTAGATCCGCCCGGTTCATCCTCCGCCACCGCCTTGCCCTTCAAGTTTTGCGCTAATAGCGTCATGATATCGTTCAAGCAGTCGTCGATGCGCTCTTCCAACCTTTGAGTGGACGTTTTGACATTTTCTTCGATGGCGGCTACCGAATCGGTAAGCCCCATCAATTTCTTCTCTAGGGTTTCCAAGCGGCCACTCTCCTCTTGCGAACGTGTATTCACTGTGATGGAGGAAGGAGCCTCTGATACCAAATGTTAAGCACGCACTAGGGAAGAAGAAGAACTAGAGAAAGGGAAAGCTAGAGATTAGGGTTTGGATGAATGAGAGGGAAAATACCTTTAGAATAATTCTTGCATAATCCCCAAAAGAGAGGGGTCCGGGTATATATAACCCCGGACCCAAGGTCGGCCAACCAAGGGGGCCGGCCGGCCCCCATGGGGCTGAACCAAATGTGGTTCAGCCCCCTTGAGCCGAAGTCTTTAAGAAGAGGGGGCTGAACCCATTGGTTCAGCCCCGTTGTCGCCTTGCATACGCCGTTGCCGCCGCTTGTAATGTTGCCCAAATAGCCTAGCCTCGTCCGGAGGCTTAACAAGATCATAGACAGATGATAATATAGCCCCTAGTAAAATTAAATTGGCACGATAATTCAATCTCTATTAGATTGGTAAAATGATAAGAAACAATATTTTGATTGGTATGAAATGACCATAATGACTTGGATTTGTCAAAGTCCGAGAAGGACAAATTCAATGTATGGGGTTTTTTTCTTTTAGAACTCTTAAGACGAAATGAAAGAAAAGTATCTAATTAATGTCATATAAGGACCATCTCATGGGCCAATGGTGGAGACCAACCTAGGTCAATTGAAAAAATGTTCGACGCCGCACCCGACGGGATCTCTAATCCCCGAATGTCGCATTTTTATTTGAACTTTTGTAAAAAAATTGTTTTTTGAAAATTTTGTATATATATATAAAGTTTAAATATATATATATATATACATAAGTTTAAATTTTATAAAATATATATATATATGTAAAGTTATATATATATATAAGTTTTAATTTTATAAAAAATACATATATAGTTAGATATATGTACGGTCAAATTATAAATATGTATTTATGAAATAGGGCATTGTTAACCGGTAAAGCAGGGCCGCAAAAAAGGATCGAGTCCTGTTCATCTTCCCTGTCTCCCGTCCAGCACAGTCCGCCTCCGCAATCGCGATTCCGCCATTTCCGGCCTGAAAACAGCGGGATTCAAGCTCGATCACTCGCCGATGCCGCTCCTCGACGCCATCAGACCACGGCGGTTACAACCGCAGGCCACGACGCCCATTCCTGGCAGTTCATCCACGACCCGCTTGCCATGGCCGTTCTGCCCAATCTGTCGAACCATGGTACTTTTCTTTTTCTGTTTTCAGTTCGAACCCTATAAAAGGGGAGTATGTATGTTGTTATTTTGTTGTTGTTGAAGATTGAAATTGAAATTGCTGTGAAGGTGTTTCCCTTGATGCTGTGTGCTTCCTGTTAAATTTAGGCGCGATTGAAGCTCATGTGAGAGCTGTAGAGTAGGTTTTAGTTTCTCGGGGTGCTGCTCTTGTGCCTTGCTTCCGTGAACTGAAGATACATGATAGTCTTGAATTTCAGTTGCTTCCTGTAGGTGTGATTTAGGTTTACTGTTGTGTTAACTTCCTGTAAGTGAAATTAGGAGTATTTGATGAAGGATTTGAGATTATCTGTGTTTGTTTCCCGTATTTGAAGATGATGAAGATTTAGGTTGAAGTTACTGTTTAATTTTTTCCATAGTGAAGGAACAAGTTGCTTAGGGTTGCTTGCTTCCTGAGAGTTCTGTAAAATGGTTATTGATGGTGGGTTCCTTGTTGCCACAATACTGAGTGTACTGCTTGGTGAAAGAGTAGTTAAGAGTGCTTTGAATTTCGTGGAACCACCTCGTGTAAGGGAGCGATTAATTCCTTGGTGCCCGTGTGCGAAGCGGCCGACCTTGGAGCGAAGAACGAAGGTGAAGGAGTTTCCGTGATCGCCATCGACTTCGGAATACGGAAGACGCCTCTTCCGTGGGTAATTGTTTCTTTCTTATCCTTTGTGTGTGTCTAATTTTCTCATTAGAAATTAGACTCTTGCTGGGTTTTCGCCCGAATTTCCAGCAAACGCTACGTCGAAAACTCCAAACGGAAACGTATTTGGAGTTCACGATCCGTTTTGCAAAGGGGAACGGAACGAAGTGCGAACTCTCCCCGGATAAAATTGAACTTTTATTTAAGAAAATTCATTTTAGAAAGAGCGAATTTGGCTTTAAAACAATTTAATTGTTCATTTCTTAAGTTCGTCAAATTTCTAAACTATATAAAATTAAGTTAATCATTGTATTTTATTTCCTAAAAAGCCGACAGGCGCGTAAACCCTACGTCGTCCTGCAAACTAAATTTACTCAAGGGATTTTGATAGTTTTTGATTACGCACCAAATTGAGAAATAATAATTAGGTGTAATGTAACAAAAGAACTATGCAAGATTACTTAGATTTTGAAATGGCTTGAGATATAAAATCAAATGAAATACTACACAACTGTCGAACAGAAATCAATTGGCCTTAAAAACAATACCTGAAACAACCGGCCTTCAAGAAAATGAATTTCATTTGGGAATAATATCTAGAAATTTCAACCATTCTTATATCCCAAAGTGTCTTAACTCATAGGAAGAAGTGGTCATAAACGTTTATAATGTAAACTCTTAACGCAGAGGAACCCAACTAAATTACTATGTCGGATAAAGAACTCGGTGATGAGGATACATTTAAGAGCACTAACAACCTACCTAGGATAAAGGTTGTTAATAGCATGACTACACACCCACGGCACTAGCACTAAATGTGGAGAAAATTGGCAAACTCAGATGGTGGAAGTAGCATATATATCATTCCTAAAGACACCACCAACAACAACAACAACACTCAAGCCTTTATCCCACCATAGTGGGGTCGGCTATATGGATCCTTGGTCGCCATTGTGCCCTATCTTGTGTCATAATCTCACTAATGCCTAAGTACATAATGTCTGTCCTTATAGTTTCATTCCAAGTCTTTATTGGTCTACCTCGTTTAACATGTCTGGTGACTAGACTCTCACAACGCCTAACAGGTGCCTCTAATGGTCTCCTTTGTACGTGTCCAAACCATCTTAGTCGAGCTTCTCGCATCTTCTCTGCAATTGGTGATACTCCCGTCTTATCCAGTCTCGTGTGTCCACACATCCACCTAAGCATTCTCATCTCCGCAACTCCCATTTTTGCTCATGTACACAATTCACTGCCCAACACTCAGAACCATAGAGCACCGTTGGTCTAATTGTAGTACGGTAGAACTTGCCCTTAAGTTTTAATGGTACTTTACGATCACACAAAATCCCTGATGCGCCTCTCCACTTCAACCAACCTGCTTGGATTCTGTGTCACATCTTTATCAATACCTCCATCTTTTTGAACTATCGATCCAAGATATTTAAAAAATTCGCTACGGGAAATATCTTGATCACCCAACTTAATAACGAAGTTATATGTCTGTTCTAAACATCTATAGCTAAAAGGAATGGTGTTTGCTTGCTCTAATGAAGATGAAAAATTGAAAGACGGTTGGGCCAGACGATATATCCATCAAAGTATGGAAATGTCTAGGGAATGAAGGAATTTTGTGGCTTACATGTTTTTTCAATAAGATACTAAAGTCAAAGAGGATGTCATACCGATGGAGAGAAAGTATTTTGATACTTTTGTATAAGAACAAAGGAGATATACAAAATTGTATTAATTACAGAGGAATTAAATTGATGAGTCACACCATGAAATTATGAGAACGAGTAATAGAAAGAAGAATAAGACGGGAGACTTACATCTCAGAGAATCAATTTGGATTCATGCCAGGGCGGTCGACCATTAAAGCTATACATCTCTTTAGGAGACTCATTGACAACTACCGAGAAAGAAAACAAGATTTGCATATGTTGTTTATCGACCTTGAGAAAGCTTATGATAGAGTTCCAAGAGAGATCTTATGGAGAGTCTTAGAAAAGAAAGGTGTAAATTTATCATACATTGACATAATCAAAGATATGTATACAAATTCAGTGACAAAGGTGAGGACATCTGGAGGATTAACACAAGAATTCCCTAACAATGTTGGCTTACATCAAGGTTCAGCTTTAAGCCCTTATCTCTTTACCCATATCTTAGATGAGCTCACCAGACATATCCAACAAGCAATACCTTAGTGTTTATTATTTGCGGATGATATCCTTTTGGTCAATGAGACGCGCGAGGGCGTAAACGCAAAACTTGAATCTTGACGAGACACTTTATAAAAGAAGGGTTTTAGGTTGAGCGGGGCAAAAACGGAGTATATCCTTTTACACCAAGATTTGTTCATCAAGCTTGTTCCCACTTGCCCTAAAAGAATTGAAAACTAATAATCTGAAGGAATCCAAGTGTCCAGTAGAGGAAGTAAAGAAACCATTACAATGTGCCTGTGTGCTTAGTCAAAAACAATAATAAAGACAAATGACAAGAAGGTCATGTATGTAGTAATGGTTAAAAAACTAGAAAATCCACATATAAGCAGAGGCTCGGAGTAGAAGTGAGGAACCAAAGAACAAGCGGGAAAGAGAATCCTCAAGAACCAGAGAAACCGTTGAAGCTTTAGAATAAAAGAAACAAAGAACCAGAGCCCATAAATGAGAGAATCACCAGAAAACCATATCAGAAGAGAGGAAAGCCGAAAATTGGAACTTAAAAGATTAGGGCAAATGAAATGAATGAAGGCTTGAGCCCTCGTTTTTTATAAAACGAGCCGTTAGAGGGGAGCATGGTGTGCTAAATTAATATTGTTACTTGTAAAAATAATGAAATAGTGATGTGATGTTAGATAAAACTGAAACTCACTTTAGTCAAAAGAAACACAAGAACTTTTCAGATTGATATCCAAACACTTCGAGAAACTGACTCATACATAAATGGAAGAGCTAATATTAAGTGCATTTACCATAATCTATTAAAATCAAAAAGCACATGAAGTAAAATATGAGCCTTTCATTGCATGTCTACTGACTCTACTCATAAACAAAAAATAATGTCAGATCTTGGAAAATAAACTACTTAAAATGTATTAACAAACAAAGCTATAAATTAAGCTTAGATACGCAAACCAACAAATTTTAAATTCATGAAAGTTCAACTTGATTAAAACCCAAACAGCTTAGATCTTTCAAAAAGTTATAATAAATAAGCCACAAATGAAGAGGAATTATTTACAAAAATCAATAATAGCCTTCCATAATTACCGATATTAAAGCCTTTGGGCCAGAAGCCTAAAGCATACCTGCAATCCTCAAAATATCCCCAAGAGTACAGAAGCAATGGCCCGTTTTGAGTTCCACAAATAACTTTTTTACCATCCTAAAAATGAAACTTCATCAGAAACAAAATAAAATGGAAAGACATGATCTGTAAAAAGACTACAATGAAAGGAACCAAAGTTTGGGAAAAAGCATTGTTGTAATATTATAAGTAAATACAATAATACAATTGATGTTGTTCTGACAGGTTGAACCCTGGGAGACAAGGATACTCCTGGCATGTCAGATTATTTCGATAAAATAAATTCAAAGCATTTGGACAACACCTGGACAGTGCTCAAAGCCTCAAACACATGTTAGAATAAATTATAATTAACCTATGCTAAGGCACTGACTGGCATGTGAGGACCTGTACTAAGAAAGGGGCATGGTCAAAGGCATGGTCAGAGGGAGGGAGGGAGGGAGGGTGTGGGAGGGGGAGAGAGAGAAAAAAAATAGATGGAGGAATTGCCTTCACATGGACACAGAGGAGCGCCACCAACCCGTTCAGGAAGGCGACACGTCGAACATAAGTCTGCAGTCTCTTAGAGAGGGAAAGGGAAAGGACGTTCCTGCCAATCACCCCCAGCAACATCAAGTGGACCCCCTCCCCCCAGACTCCAATTCCATGCCCCATTGAGAAAAGAGCAACACCAAAAATCCCCCCCCCCCCCCGCCCCACCCCAAATTCAGTATGTCAACAACGGAGATGGTCGGTGTCATTTAGAGTTGTCACTTAAAACAGAAAACCGTAAACCGAACAACAAAGAACTGAACTGAACCGTTTGTGAACTATTCGGGTTCCGGTTTGAATTTTGAAACCATAAACATCAATGGTCCGGGTGCGGTTCCTTCATTTTATTATCAGAACCGAAACCACAATATAAATATCTCTAGCAGTTTCTGAATTTTTAGACCCAATTGGACCAAACCACAATCTATTTATTATTATTATTATTTATAACATATATTATATATATTGTTATAATATTAAAAAATATATTTATTATCTATACGACTATACTTATATCAGCTGTCCGATTGCAGTATCGTCCGATTACAGCATGATTCAAATACTCATACACATGTTGCACGACATTAGGTCAAATTTAACATGAACATATGTATTAGTTCAATTTTAACATATTTATACTAAAAAAACCACGAAATTATTGCTCCGACCATTTAAATTTCAATCTCCTTTTCAAACATGCATTTTTAAAGAGATAATAATTTTGTATGTGTCTAATGAGTAATGATTCAAATTATAGAGTTATAAAATGATTAAAACAATGACACGTAGAACTGATTGGAACCGGACCGAACCGCATATAACCGGATCGAACCGTTAGTGGTTGGTTTGGTTTTGGTTCTTGACTTCTTGTAGACAACCGGAACCGTTGACACGATAGTACCAAAAAAATTATGCCGGAACCGAAACCGGCCAAACTAAATAAGGGTTTGGTTCAAATTTGAAGAACCTTTACCTTAGAGGTTCGTTTCACGGTATTAGTAGAACCGGAACCGAACCAAAACCGTGACAGCCCTAGAGTCATCCATCATGACCCCTAGCACAAGTATCCGCAACCATCCAACCAGATAAAGCACACAAGAAACTCGTCGCTCTATTGTGAGTTCCATAGAGACACCGACCACTCCACTGAACATTGTTGGCGCATTGTTGATGCGCTAACGACAAGTGCATCGATCGCTCAAGTAATATAAAATGTGGGAGTAAATCCCCAAGTATCGATCTCAGAGGAATGCAGGTTAGGGCATGCGATTCTATTGTTTGGAAAATCAATTATAAAGATTTAAACTAAAACAAGAGCTTTGAATTTGGTTTTGAAAATCAAAAGAAAACCTAACTAAACTAATGCGGGTCGCACACACCGCTTCGCAAGATGGATAGAAACTACGCAGGCCGCGATGCACTGCATCGATGGGCGGATGAACTATCAATTGCTAGTGCGGCTACGCTCACGATGGAGGATGGAAATGACGAGATGTCGGCACTCCTCACTTGCACAAACCACAAAGAGATTTCACATAAAGACTTGTTGGAGGTTCACGGCCGGAATCTATGGTTGTTAAGCCTTGTCCAAGCTCGGGCTCCAACTGCCGTCCAGGGTCCAGAAGAGCTGTCACCATTCTTATCACGGCGTCAAGGCGAACCAAGGCTAGCGTCAGGCTCCTGGACGCTTAGGGAATAAGGCGGACGCCTAGGCGACAATAAGGCGAGAAAGTCAAGGCGATAACTAGATATTTTTAAAAAAACTAAGGCAGACTTTAAACTGCAGTTTTTATAAAAACCGCAGTCTAAAGTAAGTATAGGTTTAAAATTTTGTTTCTTTAAGCGGCTTAAATTTTTTAAAAAAAATACTTTAGACTACGGTTTTCATAAAAACCGCAACCGCAGTCTTAAGTATTTAAAAAATAATAATTTTTTTTAAAAAAAAATAATTTAAATTAATACTTTAGACTAGGGGTGCACAAAAAAACCGGTCCTAACCGGTCCGGTTGGGACCGGACAGGTTAGGACCGGCTAGGGACCGGTCCCGGTTAGGACCGGTCCGGTCCCGGTTAGGACCGGTCCGGTCCCGGTTAGGACCGGTCCGGTCCCGGTTAGGACCGGTCCGGTCCCGGACCGGTCCCGGTTAGGACCGGTCCGGTCCCGGACCGGTCCCAGGTGTCCCAAGGGGTCCCTCTTTTTTCATCAAATACCGGTCCTGGGCCGGGACCGGTAAAAGACCGGTCCCGAACCGGGACCGGTAAAAGACCGTCCCGGACCGGGACCGGTCAAAAGACTGGTAAAAGACTGGTTATTTTAGTAATTTTAGTAAAAGACCGATCGTTTTTAGTCAATTTATTAAAAGACCGGACAAAAGACCTGTAAAAAAGACCGGTCCGGGACCGGTTGGGACCGGAGGACCAGTCCCAACCTGTCCTCCTCCAGAGGAGGAAAACCGGTCCCGGACCGGGACCGGTTTGGGTGGAACCGGTCCGAGACCGGTCGGTCAAAAGACCGGTCTTTTAAAAGACCGGTCCGGGACTGGACCGGCAGTCTTTTTGGACAGGACTGCTTTAGACTGCGGCTTTTATAAAAAATACAGTCTAAAGCATTTAAAAATATAAAAAATTTAAACTGTACATATTTTAGACTGCGATTTTTATAAAAACTGCAGTTTATACTTTAAAAAAAAATTATAACAAGGCGTCCAACACCTTGTACACATTCGGGCGTCTGGACGCCTAGGCGACACCATGACAAGCTTGGTTGTCACCTTCTAATGTAACTGTCTTCTCCGTCAATTGTCTTCGGCCACGACCTCGCCGGAGAACTCCACACATATAGTGAGAAATCCATCGAAATCACCCTTGGAGGCAAGCGAACGATGGAGGAGGCCAAAAGGATCTCCTAGCCTTTGATTTTCAAGAAGATGGTCGGAGGACCTCACGAAGGTGGGCGGCGGTGGAGCGGCGAAATGGAGCGGAATTGAGCTCCTGTGCGCGAAAAACTGGAAGAATCCGGAATAGGGCGAACTCTTGTGCTTAAATAGTAAAACGTCAGAAAAAATAGGCACGCACGGTCGAAAGCACGACCGTGCGTGCATCGTGCAATATTAATCGCACAGGAATCACCCAACCTGATACAGCAGGAGACCATACATTTTTGATCACGCACGGGTAAAACAGTCCGTGCGAGAACAAATCGCACGGTAATGACAGCTCACTAAAAATCAGGCCAACAGAGCAAATCGTGTGTTTTCCTTCTTACACGGTTGAATCCAACCGTGCGTAAAGAAAACGCACGAGCGATAAATACATAAAATTTTAGACAAAAAGACGGAGTAGTGCGATTTGGTCACGCATGGTCAAAACAGCTCGTGCGAGATCAAATCGCATGGCCCAGGGCAAATCACCAAAAATGGGCGTTGTAGGCATCACACGGTTGCATCAACCATGCGTGAAGAAAAACGCATGATCGTTCGATTCCTACAGGAAAGAACTTGGGCAACATAGGAGATCTGCCCACTTGCACAACAAACCAATAGCTGGGAACACACCTCCAGTACAAGCAAAACACCATAAAAAAAAATAGAGAGCATCATGTGCTTACACCCAACAACATAGTGCGCAAATGCACACAACGGGCCTAAACAGTACACTTCGTGTGAGAATTGTGAACTAATGAAATAGAAACATTTATGCTCTAAATGTGAAGTGCGAGTGAGTGAAAACTAGCCCGGATGAGTCCAAAAAATATTATAAATATCATACTCATCACATCCCCAGACTTAGCCATTTGCTCATCCCGAGCAAATCATCCCTCAAGCAGACCATAAAAAGGAATAGCTGGCTAAGCAACTGCGAATGCAGAGTACCATGTGAAGTCGCATACACGCGCGCATAGAAATTCAGTAGAAGAATTTTTATTTATACATTTCTGAAAGCGTATTTATATATTATTTTTACTCAAAAATTGAATCACGGTGAATCATTCTGTCACGCATAGGAAGAAAGTAGACTGATCACTGAGTTGAGCATTGCCAAAGACCGGGGCTCAGGACAACCTCCAAAGAAATCCATCATGTCGGTGGTCATAAACTCGCCCTTTTGCACTCTCTCCGCGGCACTTGTTTGACTCAATCACGCGAATCAATAGGACTTTAGGTTTAGAATGGGGCTTGGGTTTAGGTAGGGTATACAAAGATAAACAATATGGCTAAACGCACCTAACCCAAATGAGCTAGCACAAAACATTATCCTCACACCACAAAAATAACACACGGGAGCACCACACCCCCAAACTTGAACTTGACTACATGGGTGTGTGCACCGCCTACTCCTAATATAAAAAAACACCATAAAAGATTTTTCAATTTAGCTCTTTTCATTTCACTTTTTTCACATATCATTTTTTTTCTTATTTTCATTTCTATTTTTTTATCACAATTTTTTTCAACACAAATTTAATTGAGGACATCCACATATAGAATCACCACATCAACACCCCAACTGAAAGTAAAAATACAACAAGAGCTCAAATTTGGGTGGGCGACTAGGATTGGTTTTTAGGCTTTTGTGAGATATCAGTGGAGCTAAATCAACGGACGAGGTAGGCAAAACGGGGCTAGCAAGGATAAGATGATAGGAATTGTACATAGGCTCAACCGGGCCAAAATGAAGGACTACATCACACTAGCGCAATTGACTAACCGTATACCCATGCTTCGAGAATAGCTTGGGGCAAGTTCTTAGTCACCGAGAAAGACTATCCTTCATCCTGACTCGAGCAATACGAGGTTAACGACCGTCTACACACATTCCTACGTTATTGTTTGATTCACACAGGATTCACCAATTTTTGAGTATAATAACTATATTTACGCTAAAAAAATATAAACTAAAAGCATAAAAAGAAATTGAATCTACCCGAATTTCTACGCGAGACGTGAGCACTCAACTAGAATCACTACAAAAGTCAACATTTTACTCTGTCTCACAATACTAAGCTAGCACAGCAATTCACTAAATCACGCAAAAGAAATAATTTTAGCTCGTGGCATGCTAATGATTAAGCACGCACTCAAGTGGGTGTTGTGGTGTGTGGTGAAAATGAACTAACAATAATTATAAAACTAAAAGAGAAAGTAGTTTAGTATGTTGCAATGTGCACGTGCAGCGGGTAACGACACACAATCTCCCTCCCCCAAACTTAATCTAGGGAGCATAACAAGAAAGCTAGGGAGGAGAGTTACACATGCTCAGAAATGAGCATACCAGAATATTGGCGTTAATTTTGAACGAAGTTCCATACCCGCCGTGGAAAAATCACCACGCCTGCGAGAGAAGACTCGGCACGGCAATGATAAAAGCAAAAATATAGTGTTAGATAAAACAAAAATTAAAACTTGGGTTGTCTCCCGAAAGCCCTTTTGTTTACCGTCCTTAAGGTGGACCAAATACCTTTATTAAGCATTTATAATAATAGTTCTCAACATTGTCTACTAATAGTACCCAAGAGAACAAACACCACAAACTCAACCAGAGAAGCAAAATTAACAAACACAGCAGAAGCAAATCGGCCCGGAGAATCGTCACGAATTAGCTATACGCCGACTTGTGGTGGTTCTCCCCCACCACGCGAGATGGGCAGGAGGTGAAAGCTTTAGGGACCAACGGAGACGTACCTCCCTTGCCCCTAACCTCCTTCTCGCGTCAGAGGGCAACAAAGCGCGCATCACGCAGCAATCTTTCTTGCTTAAGCTTCTCCACAGTGGGAGAACACCATCGAGCACTAGGAACCTGCTCATAATCAGTTTTTATTTTCTTAGGAGCAACAGGGGGCTTCATTTCCTCACCCTCTGCGGGTGACAAATCAGCCCATCGGACCTGTTTTAATCGTTTACACACCAAATCAGATTTGTAGCAATGTTTGAAGAATTTGCAGCCATGCTCGCCGCATCAACACTCAACTTCGCGGCCTCGCCGCTTTCATCCATCACAAGCTTCGTCATCCATCAGATCCCCAACTACTTGCTCAACAACTTCGGCCTCCAACTCAGCACTTACTTCAGTCCTCATCTTCTCATCTTCAGCATTCTTTTTCTCAACAGTTTTCATCAACTGCACAACTTCAGACCTGCATTCTTTATCACTCAAAACCTCATCGGAAACACAGCAGATAAAACATCGAGGTCCTTTGTCATCATGGGTGGACAAGCATGGTGTGTCACTTTGGGTGGCAAAGTAACACAGCCATCGGCGATATGAAGAGTGACACCACTTCCTTTCAAGAAGGGGATGCCCAAAATGGGGATGGAATTATTTTCCATGGGTCCCAAAACCTGAAAGTTAGTAACAACCAACATGTCGTCCACAATAATCTCAACCTCCTTAACTTCTACGGTTTCCAACACCGACCCATTGGCGAGGACAAGGGATGTCTGATCATCAACATCAATGTTTAGGCTAAGCTTTTCAATGTCTTGCAGGGCAAGGACGTTGCATGATGACCCCGTGTCGCACAATACGGTGGTTTCAACATCATTGGTTGTGCACTTAACTACCAATTCACCCTTATGGCCGCCAACCGACTCGGCTAAACTCTTCCCTTGTTCACGAGGATTTTTTTCAGTTGTACTAGGAAGAGAACCCTGAGTACGCTCAGATAGCAGTTTGGCCAATTGGCCCAGTTGCATCTCCAAGTTTCTCATTGAGGCAGTCTGGTTGACCATATTGGATTGGACCATATCCACAAAATTTTCCATCATCTCCTCCAAAGCACTTTTTCTCTAAACAGGAGCACCCAGGTTATAACCCGGTTGTGGCGGCCTCGGTTGGCTATCGGAGGCTTGAGCATCAAATTGATGTTGGCCCGGTTGCTATCATTGGCCTGGAGCGTTTTAATTCCAAGAAAAGTTGGGGTGATTTCTCACACCCGGGTTATAACTCTGGTTATAACCCGGTTGTGGCGGCCTCGGTTGGCTACCGGAGGCTTGAGCATTAAATTGATGCTAGCCCGGTTGTTATCATTGGCCTGGAGCGTTTTAATTCCAAGAAAAATTGGGGTGATTTCTCCCACCCGGGTTATAAGTGATGTAGGGGTAGGCTAGTGGTGCACAAAACCTACAACGCTAGGTGTGAGTGCAATGGTGACACGCTAATCCAACTCTACATGCAATGCAATGATCGGTATTTGACAAATAATTTAAGCAATGTAAGTTTTAGCACCACACAGATATTAGAATAGAAAAGCAATTATTTATTTAGGCAATTGGAATGGTTTCCTCCGCTCGGAGGGCCAAAGCAAAGCGCGCGGCGAATGTCTCCTCCTACAAGTTATTAGTGCATCAAAACAAATTTCCACAAACATAAATCACAGCAAGATATGATAAATCACCAAATGCACATGTGAATCAAATAGTACAATACCACAAACGCTCACAAAGTAGAGGGCTGAACCGAGACACTGAAGATTTGGAGGGTCGGATGTGTAGATCGGCGATCGGAGATGGAACCGGTGGCGAGACGACGGTGACGGTGGCTGTCCTCGACGAAAAACGGTGGTAACGGATAGTAAAACGGTGGATCCGACAACGAATAACTAGATCCGGGCCGGGGAGGGGTAGATCCGCTATTTAGGGTAGGATCCGGGCAAAAATGGAAAGTATGAGCGGTGGAACTAACGGATCGGGAGCGAAGTTCTCAGATCTGAGTGGATCTAGAAAACTAAGGTTGGTTGGGAGTGGTTCCACGAAGGGGAAGAGGAGTGGTCGGCTAGGGCAAATGGGCCCTTGGGGGTGGCCGGTTTTGGTAAGGTGGTCGGCGGTGGGCTGGGGGGATACCAAGGTGATCGGCGACCAGGGTTGAAGGGAGAGGGGGTGGAGGAATAGGGGGATGAAGAGGGAGGGCTGGGCGGCGGTGCAAGGCAAGGCGGGAGTGCGGGAAGCCTGCAGGTCAGCGGCTGAAATGGGGGAAATAAGTGAATAGTAAAGTGTATAAATGAATAGTGAATAAGGATGAATAGTGGCTTGAGACCTGGGCAGCAACGGGCTGTTTTCGGGGGCTGGAAAGGAGGGCTGCAGCAGGTGGGAACGAAGGTTTGAGGCGTGGAAAATGAAGGTGGGGGTAGGGGTTACCTTGGGGAGGAGTTCGGAGGCCTAGGAGTCATCACCTAGGGTTCCACGGCGTCGGCAACGGGGAGGGATCGCTGGAATCCGGGAATACTTTTTTTCCAAATTCTGCAACGACCCATTTCAGCCCTCAAGACTCCTATATATAAGAGAAGAAAAGCTAGGGTTTCCCCATCAACGGCAATGATTGGCCGGTGGGTTCGGCCCTTAAAATACATCAATAATAAACTGAAAAAAAAACTAATATAGTTTTTTGACTCGCGGCGACGTCCCGGACGCAACCGCGGAGTCCGATCAGTGATCCGATCAAGTCTTCCTGCGCGAATAAATGAACGTGGGTCCCGCCTTGCGGCGAACCCCTCCAGGTGCATGCGTCGATGGATTCCCATCAATAAGTATTTGAGAACAGTGTCGGACGATTTTGATTGTTCACATAATTAACAGCCTCATCAACATTCAAATTAGAAAATTGAGAAGAAAAGCTCACCAGCTGGGCACTCATAAGCATGGTGACAGGTAGGCCTCTTCAACAAAGCTATATTCTCGAAGTGTGATGGTGTCGCATCAGCAGGTGGCCCCATAGTGTTTACTTCAAAAAGTCCCCTTGTGGTTCTTAAGGTGTTCCTAACGGTCGTCCAAAAAGAGTTGTGAGAAGTAGTGTCTTGTAGGATTCGCAGTGCATCCCCAGGAGTGTGGTTCATCAAGGTCCCACCAGCTGCAGCATCCATCATGGCGTGGTAGTTTGGCTCTATTGCAAAATAAAAAATTTCAACCAAGTTCCATGGTTGGAACTCATGTTGAGGGCACTTTCGTAAGAGGTCCATAAACCTCTCACACGCCACAGCAAGGGTCTCTTGAACATTCTGGCGGAACGTGGCGATCTCATGCTTCATGCTCACAATCTTATCAACAGGATGGAATTTGGCAAGGAACTTGGATGACAGTGCATCCCAAGTAGCAGCAGCTCCCGGCGGAATGGTGTGGAGCCATGTCTTTGCCATGTCCTGAAGGGAGAATGGAAACAATATTAACTTCACAGTATCATCAGAGATGTCGGCATACCGGAACATCCTGCAGATCTCGGAGAACTCTGCCAAGTGAAGATGGGGGTATTCACTCGCCATCCCCGAGAACTGGGTGTTGTTGTTGCGAATGATGTTCAAGATGGCCGGCTTGATTTCAAATTGATTATTAGTAATGGTCGGGCCAAATCCAGGGTACACACTCCCAATAGCGGGAGTGGTGTAATCACGCATTGTCTGGGGCCTTGGTCGGACCACATTATGTTCATCAGCAACTTGACCAACCTGGGACACATCCTCTCCCATGTGGTCATTCCCATTGATCTTGATACCATCCATGGCAGCAGCAGCACAACGGCGCGCGCGCAACATTCGCTCTATTTTCGGATCAAACTCAACTAAGTCACTAGGGCCTCGCACCTGCATACAACTCAAAAAAAAAACAAATACAACAAAATCTTTATAACAGTTTCCTAAACAGAAAAATCACACGACGTCTGCGTTTCCCGGCAAAGGCGTCAAAACTTGATGCGCTAACGGCAAGTGCACCGGTCGCTCAAGTAATATAAAATGTGGGAGTAAATCCTCATGTATCGATCTCAGAGGAGCGCAGGTTAGGTCGCGCGATTCTATTGTTTGGACAATCAATTATAAAGATTTAAACTAAAACAAGAGCTTTGAATTTGGTTTTGAAAATCAAAAGAAAACCTAACTAAACTAATGCGGGTCGCACACACCGCTTCGCAAGGTGGATAGAAACTACGCAGGCCGCGATGCATTGCTTCGGTAAGCGGATGGACGAGAAGGCTAGCGGAGGGAATGGTTCGCACCAGCGGAATTTGAGGGTCGAGAGAACGCCTTCACAATGCACGGCACTAGCAATTGCTAGTGCGGCCACGCTCGCGATGGGAGATGGAAATGACGAGATGGCGGCGCTCCTCACTTGCACAAACCACAAAGAGATTTCACATAGACATGAAATACACTAAATAACAAATTAGGGTTTAGCAAAAATCGCTCATACAACCAAGTAAGAAAAACAATACTACAATATGGAGGGAGTGAGATTATAACCAAAGGGGTGGAACTCGTTGGAGGTTCACGGCCGGAATCTAAAGTTGTCAAGCCTCGTCCGAGCTCGGGCTCCAACTATCGTCCGGGGTCCGGAAGAGCTGTCACCTTCTTCTAATGTACGTCTTCTTCATCAATTGTCTTCGGTCACGACCTCGCCGGAGAACTCCACACGTGTAGTGAGAAATCTCTTGAAATCACCCTTGGAGGCAAGCGAACGATGGAGGAGGCCGAGAGAATCTCCTAGCCTTTGATTTTCAAGAAGAAAATAGTTGAAGGACCTTACAAAGATGGGCGGCGGTGGAGCGGCGAAATGGGGCGGAACTGAGCTCTTGGGCGCGAAAAACTGGAAGAATCCGGAATAGGGCGAACTTCTGTTCTTAAATAGTAAAACGGCAAAAAAAATAGGCAAGCACAGTCGAACGCACGACCGTGCGTGCATCGTGCGATATTAATCACACAGGAATCACCCAGCCTGATACAACAGGAGACCGTGTGTTTTTGATCACGCACGGGCAAAACATCCCATGCGAGAACAAATCACACGGTTAATGACAGATCACTGAAAATCAGGTCAAACAGAGCAGAACGTGTGTTTTCCTTCTCGCACGGTAGAATCCAACCGTGCATGAAGAAAACGCATGTGCGATAAATACATAAAATTTTAGACAAAAAGATGAGGTCGTGCGATTTGGTCACGCACGGGCAAAACAGCCCGTGCGAGATCAAATCGCACGGCCCGGGGCAGTGCCCGTGCGAGATCAAATCGCACGGCCCGGGGCAGATCACCAAAAATGGGCGTTGTAGGCATCGCACGGTTGCATCAACCGTGCGTGAAGAAAAACACACGACCATTCGATTCCTACCGGAAAGAACTTGGGCAGCATAGGATATTTGTCCACTTGCGCAGCAAACTAACAGCTAGGAACACACCTCCAGCACAAGCAAAACACCAAAAAAAAGAATGAGGAGCACCATGTGCTTACCCCCAACAACATAGTGCGCGAATGCACACCACAATGGGCCTAAACAGTGCACTTCTAAGAGAATTGTGAACTAATGAAATAGAATCAATTATGCTCTAAATGTGAAGTGCGAGTGAGTGAAAACTAGCCTGAATGAGTTCAAAAAACACTATAAATATCGGACCCATCAATTATTCAAGCCGAAAGGCATGACCAGGAACTCATTGTGGGCATCATGGTCAAGGAAAGACGCCTTAGGCGCATCCTTAACGTTGGCCCAGATCAGGTGGTAGCTAAAGCAGAGGTTCGGTTTGCAGTAGCACGACTTCCCCAGTAACTCGTCAAGTCCTAGATCAGTGGAATGAGATACCCGTCGAGGTTCGGATGCTTGTCGAGCTAGCAATAATGCAAGCATAAACGTAATTTATCGTTCTTCTTGCCCACAAGGACCGTATTAGAGATATGGATTGGAGCTCAATTGGATCAAACATGCTTCTAACATGTTCAAGGCCATTTTCTCCACAGCATCCTTCTGGGCTTGTCCATAATGGTACGGGGAAACTGTAGTGACAAAAAATGGCTGGAAAAAGAATAATTTTATGATCGGGCCATTGAGGAGGAAGTTGTTGTGGTGCTTCAAAGAATGACAGAACGAGGCTAAAAATGAGAAGTATTACTACATGGGGATGGACGGGAACCGTGGGTGGTATGTCTTACCACAAATGTACCAAAGAAGAACATGAAAGTCAGAATCCTTCGTTTTGAATAAGGAGAGAAGGTAAATTGTGTGGGACAATGTGTGGTCGCTTTAATGGTGATGACTGGACCCTTATTAGTGAAATACTGGTGAGACGAGGCTATTTATTCTTAACCATGGAAATCCACTTTGAAGGAATAGGATATGATAGTAATAGGCAGAGCCTTTATAGGCCGATGGTGGAGGATCGATGTTTGTCCCTCAACTACACAAGTAAATCATGGTCCCAGGTTTGATTGGCCCAAAGGGCGGTCAATTCATCATCCATCGCGACTTGCCACACCGGATGTTGAAGAGCTTCCTGTACAGAAGAGAGGTTAAAAAAAAAGGAAATCGCAAACTTGTGAAGGTTGGGAGATGGGCAGTGAAAGGAGACATAATGAGAGAAAGAGAGTAAATGACAGAAGGGATTGCATCCTGGCAAGGAGCCGTAGGCGAATCAACTGGTCGTGGAGCGTCGTCAGTAAAAGGCAACTGTCTCAGAGCATCAAACCGAGGACAACGACGAGTGTACGCACAGAGAGGAGGCGATGGTGTTGGGAGCACGGGAGGTGGTGTAGCGAGTAGGGGAGGAGTGGTGTGGTGGATATGGACGTTAGGACGTGGGATAGCAGGTGGCGAGGTATCGAGAGGAGTCGAGGAATAGAATGGTTGATCCTTGAGGAAGGTGACATCAGCGGATGTGACCGTTTTCACATCAGTGGGAGAGTAACACAAACTTTTTGTGTGCGGGAGTACCCAACGAAAATATATTTTGTGGCACGAGGGATCAACTTGTCCTCAACATGTACAAGATGATAGACAAAGCAGACACAACCGAAAACACGAGGAGGTATGGGGAAGGAGGTGTGGAGGGGAACAGGACGAAAAAGAGAAGTTGAGGATGGTTGACAACATGCGATTGATTAAATAACAAGTTGCAGTAATAGCGAAGTGCCAATAATTCTTAGGAACCTTCATTTGAAACATAAGGGAGCAGACAACCTCACGGAGGTGTCAGTTCTTCCGCTCGGCCACACCGTCTTGTTGTGGGGTATATTCACAAGCATTATCGGTTTCGAAGAATTTTAAGGGCGCTCGAAAATTAAGTACGAGTTTCAGAGATGGAGCAAAAACAATGTAGTAATTCAAAGTGATCATGTAGTAAACACACACACATCACCCGAAAATAATCATCATCAATAAAAGTAAGAAAGTAACAATAGTTGGACACTCGCAATTTTATACGGACCCTAAATGTCTGAGTCAACTAAATCAAATGGAGCAAAACTCTTAATACAACTGGGGGAGAAGGTAAAGCAATGTTGTTTCCCATAAATACAAGATTCACAGGTAAATTCAAAAAATGAAAATAGGAAGAACCTTCCAGAGTATAGAAAGAGGAACATGGCCAAGGCATCGATGCCAATTAACAGAAATAACAACAGATAATGCTAAGGAGAGAAGGTCCGGAGTATAGAACTCATTTGACAGTCGGTCAGTACCAATGATACTCTGCGTCCGTTGATCCTGTATCACAAAAGAAGAAGAGGTAAAAATTATATAGCAGTCATGAATATGAGTAAATTGACTAACAGAGAGAAGATTAAATTGGGAGTCAAGGGCACGGAGAACAGAGCGTAGAGAAATGGATGAGGTCAGAGGAACATCTCCGGAGCCGCAAATAGTGGTGGTAGGGCCATTTGCAACAATAATAAATTTGAAAGTAACAGTATTCGTGTACCGAGAGGATTTTTGCAGAGTAATGTGATTTGTGCCCCCATGTCCACAATCCAGAGGGCCTAATGGGAAAACAAGATGAACCTTCATGAGAGGAGGCAACTAAGCCAGGTTGCAAGTAACCAGCTCCTGCAGTTGGCAGAGCTCCTCAGCAGGGTGTCAATTTCAATGCAGGACGTGTTGAGAGAATCCACTGCCAAAGAAGCATGGGAAGGGAGTGATTGTGTACCCATGTTTTTGGTAACAGGTAGTTTCAGTATGATTTGCAAGTGCTATGTCCTCTGGAATGGGTGCGGCCATCACATCCACCATCCTGAGACACAGTAGAGGGAGTTCAAGCTTCAACATAGTGATGAAGCTCAAGAGTGGGAGTCCCCATGGGAGCTGCTAGAACTTGTCAAGCTCAAGCGAGTACAGTCGAGTGAGCTTCAACGAGCTCACGAGAGCAGAAACTAGAAGGCATTGAGAGTCGAAAGATAAGCAAACTTAGCAGGAAGCAGCGGCGAGCTTGGATAGAGAGACAACGGCGAGCACATAAGCTAAGAAGCAACAGTTTCTGATGCGAGGACTCGGCGCGAGTTTGTACGACAGACTCAAGCCGACAGGGCGGGAAATACAAAAGGAAGGGGTGGCGAGTTCTAAAGCTTGAATGATCGGCGAGCTCTGAAAGTTGGAAGCGGAGGTCCCGAAAGCAGAAAGTAGTGGCGAGTTCCGGATCCAGCAGTCTCAAACCGTGAGGTTGGCGAGGGCTGGGATTGGAAGGTTGTGAATACAATAAATAATAGGATCAGCGAATTCCTACAATGGCTAGCGAGTGTTGGAGAGCCGAGGGAAGCGAGGGAGCACCACGAGGGAGCGGTGAGTCCTTCGTGAGCTTTGGATGCAAGATCGCGACTACTTCAGAAGGAGTGAAGGTAGTTGCGAGTTCTGGGAGGAAGGCACCTGCAAGTTCTGAAGTGAAGGAAGTTGCAAGTTCAAAAATAGAGAAGCGTCTCCCGGAGGAAGGGCACTGCGAGCTTGGAATCTGAGAAGAGGAGCAACGGTGTTTGGAAGGATGGAAGTTGTGAGCACTAGAAGAAATGAAGTTGTGAGTTCTGAACCGGAGAAGCAGAGGATTCTGACGCAAGACTCGGCACGAGGTTGAGCGGCAAATTGAAATCGACGGGGAAACAACAGTCGGCGGGACCTTGCGTTTGGAAACGGCAAAACCCACTTCTCGGCTACAGGGGTGCGACGAGTAGGCACTCAAAGGCATGACAATAATAAAGGCACAGCGTGACAATGATAAAGACATGACATGACAATAATAAAGATACATAATTTATGGAATAATAGGACGCCTAACCTATGCCCATAACACATTCATAAAGAGAGTTCAAATCCAAAGAGAAGTATAATTTTATTAATGAAGCAGTACTTGTTTACATCCTTGGCCTCTTTATTCATAAAGAAAACTTCAAAATTTATTTACAATAAAAAGTCATTACACTTATCCCAAATAGTCTGCAAGAATATTGTCTTCCTATAATTTTTTGAGAAATGTTAAAAAGTAACAAACCCCTCAAAAAAATCACTATTCATGTGACATTTGATTAGCTTCAAACATTCAGAAACAACAAAATCCATCGGTTAACTAGATGAAACACAGATCAATATATCACTAGCCAATTAGTAACATCCAGCAGTAACTTCAGCTTATAAAAGTATCTCAACTCGGAAGAATTGGAACTTTCATTAACTAAGCTATAGGAAGAAATCAAAAAGTGGACTAACATAAAATCTAACCATGGAATGAAATATCTAAGTTAAAAGCAAAAGTTTCAAGCAGCCTATGTTGATAGTAAATCCTACAATCCTATTAGGCCATTCATTAACATGTTCCAATTATGAGCTACAAAACCGTTATTAGTGGAAATAGGGTTTACAAGAAAACTCCATAGTTCATTCATACCCAAAAATAACTCTGATCCTATAGCTACAATTTCAAACTAAAATTTATTATCCTAAAGGATAATTTATATTTAATTAAGTATATTCTAAAGAAGAGCCTTGGCATACCGGTTGAGGTGTTGCCATGTGACCTTAAGGTCACGGGTTTGAGTCCTCAAAGCAGACTCTTGCAAAAATGCAGGGTAAGGTTAGCCTACATTTCTCCATTGTGGTGGGACCCTTCCCCGGACACTCGCTATGCGGGAAAGTTCTGTGCACCGGGTTGCCCTTTATTTTATATCCCAACCATTATAATATAAAATACCAAGATAATTCTTCACCCTCTCTTACCTCTTTTTATTTGTTCCAACACCATTTACCACGTGATATATTCTTAAATTTTTAAGACAAACAAAAAATAATATTTTATTTTCCCATAATCCCATGCCTATTAATAACAGATACGGTTATTAGATACTATTAAGAACAAATATATGTGTAGCATATGTATAGGATAGATATTTATACAAAAAACAACAGCATTTCTTGCCTGTTGAATTTAATAATTCAGTGAAAATATTATGAGCTACCATTCCTAAGCTACAAGAACAAAAGAAAATGAAAATGGAATATTAACGAAAAATTTACTTATATCAGTCATTAACAAATTTTTGTTTAGTGTAAAAACTCTCAAGTATTCACATAAATTACCATAAACCAACAATCAAAGCATGATGTAATTAATCAAGCTGGACAATTTCTAGATTTTCAAGCATTTTAGCAAACTTATCAAACCAAGTTTATCTCCTGATCTTCTATTTAAAGATAAATAACAAAAAAACTGAGAAATAATGACATGCTTGGAGTAAAAAGAACATAAGCAGTATTTTCAAACAAGTAAAACATCGAGATCTGTTTCACAAACTAAATGAAGTAGGAATTTTGAAAAAAAAAAAAGTTCAGGATTTCTACCTTCATTGTAACCAAAGATAGGAGCTCATCTTCTGAGAAGTCAGAGCGAGCTTGTACCTGATGGCATAGTGCAAAGGTATGTTTCTCTTCGCTTCAAAAATAAATATTTCAAACAAATGCCTCACTTCAAAATAACAAATTGGAGTAATGGAACCTTATTTTTTCGAATACTGCACACAGAGAGTGAACCATCCCCACTGCCAAAAGGTGCAAAATCAAACATTATAATAATAAGTATATATGATATATAATGAAAAACGTGGAACAACTATTACAGTCAGAAAGACTTCGAGCAAGGCACAAATATAAACCAAGTGAACAAGTGAAGACTAATTTAATCTCACCCAATAAATAAAGAGCAAGTACAGTGAACTCTAAAACTGTAACAATTTGTTTATTCTCATTGTAGACCACTGAATTTTTTATATAAAAATATAAGGGTAAATTACAAGCAGGCCTCGAATGTAAAGACCATGCTTCACAATTGTTCATGTTTTCAAAAAATCTCAATTTAGATCCCTCGAGTAACTACACACCAGCAGTTTCTCTATTCAACAACAATGTCAACTTTTTTTGGGTAGAATACCCTAATTATCCTTACATGCCATAGATGTATTAATCAAATTGCTAAATGATTGTAGCACATTCCCATTCCTCCTAATTAGGATTTTACATATTCTAGTTTCAAATGGACAACTAATGTTTAGGGGATCTTCAACTTGCTTCGGTAACTATGGTTCTTCACACTAAGATGAAAAATATTGAGATTAAAATTACAAAAACAACCTTGTAGCAAGTAATTGCTTGCTGCTGGACACAAATGTCATATCAGATACATAATCCTCATGGGCATCAAATGAATTGCAACAAGAATGATGACGAGTATCCCAAACCTGCAAAAAGAAAACAAGAATAACCAATGTAAAGGAAGTGGAACATAAGGTCCCTCTCACAGCCTTGTATTTCATAATGCAATATAAATGTCAATTATTATTCTATAATATTCTGGGGAAAAAAATAACAACTGCTAATATGCAAATAGCTCTACTGGAGATGAAGTAATTGTGAGGGAGATCGATCGCGATGCATTTACGAGATTTACGAGATCAATGACTTTGAATCATCGGATGGGCAATCAGATACCGTCATCGTGTTTGTTACGATTTTTTATATTTTTATGTATTTTATTTTAAGTTTTTGGACTTCTATTTTGAGATTTACGTTAAGTTATACGATCATGCGTTTAGGGTCGCCGGATGACTTAACCTAAATCCCCCCCCCCCCGAATTTATATTCCATTTGGTTAGGGTATTTGGGTATCGAGAGTTGGGGGCCTTCATTTTGTCGCTAGGTCGTGCCTGCGGGTGAGAAGCCCGCGGCGGGAGGTGCCGACTTCTCCCTCTTCCAGTGACGACGATGAGAGTAACCACCTCTTCTGCCACTCTCAGGTGCTAACGCCTGAGATCCCTGACCCCACCAACACCACCGTTTCTTCAGCCGACATCCATACCAGCAGCCGACGACGTTGATTCTTTAGTCGACATCCCCGTCAACGCCTCATCCTCTCCACTTCCCCCTTGCTGTCTAGACCATCCAGTCCCCACTATAGCCTCCGCCATCCCTCTTCCTTCCTCACCTCAGTCGAGCTCCAGCGGTTTTCCCAACCACTGTACGAGTACCCAGTCACCTTCCCCTTCCCAACCACTTTTCTACCCTTGTCTGAACCCCAAGCCACCTTTCCCCACCCTTGTCGACCCCCAAGCCGCCTTCCTACCTCCATATGAACCCCCATCTACCTTTCCCCACCCTTATCGACCCCTCAGCCGCCTTCCTACCACTGTCTGAGCCACCAACCACCATCCTCATCTCTATTTGAGCCCACAATCCCTCTCCTGCTAAACCCAACCCCAAACATCGCCCTCCAGTCCTAGTGCAGCTTTCTCCCTCCAACAACCCCTACATAGCAGAATCCTCCTGTTTTGACAACTACTACCACCGAATCTTCCCCAACACCACCACCGGCATCGATTACTTGTTAAGCATTCAGTTCTTCGCAATGTAGTGGTATCTTGTATTTTGCTAGTAATATTTAGCCAAAATTAATTTGATTATTTCACCTTCTAAGGGAGTATATTTCTTATTCGCTTTTAATTATGATGCACACTTAACTAATTTGCAATGGTCCTTGATTTCTTAAATTGTATTATTTAAGTAATCTCTTGTTGGAGTTAATTGCATGAGTAAAATGTGTCATTGCATTTGCATAGCATTAGGGTTAACTTTCATTAATTCAACGGATTGCATGTGTGCATTCAATTACATCTACATTTTAGGGTTTAACGTCCGCCCATTGCATTCATCTGTGTGTTGCTTATGTGTTTGCCCTTGCAATTTCATTTTAGGATTGTTCTTAGATTCACATCATTTGTTTGTGATTGCTTGCTTTCGTCTAGGGTTAGGGCATCACACGTCTGCCATCTATAAATTTGTCCTGCGTCAAATTATCTACATTTAATTCAAAGTCATCAACCTAATCTTTTGTTCATTCACAAATCATAAGAATTTTCATCAGATACAACCTATATCAAAAAGAGTCTCAAAAATCACTTTTAATTCATGCACATTGCCATCACAAAGACCACAACTTTCATTCCATATTTATGCACAAGGACCACTAATGAATAATGAAATATATGAACAATAAAATCCATTCAATGATATTAAGTTTGCCACACAAAAAACAACAACTGATCATACTAAACCTAGTACTAATAATTTCAATTATAACAAGTCAAGCACTCGCGTCCCACAGACTAATATACAACAACAACACTCAAGCCTTTATCCCACAGACTAATATATTAAAAATCTTATATTAAATAAACATAGTTTTCTTCATGTGCAGAAAATTGCATGTGTTTGTTCATGTGAAAAAAATAGTAAGGCAGTGCACCTTAATGCATCCTTCATCATCTCCTGATGCTATTGTTGTTTCGGTCAAGATAACCAGGCGATTTATTGAATCCCTATCATCAACAGAAAAGGAATGCAAAATAAATATAAATTATGTCTCATTATCTGCACAAAAGTGTGTTAATACGAATGTATTTTAAGCTCACTCATGAGCTTCTTCCAAACGACTAATGGCACTTCCAGTCTCCACATCAGTGGCGAGAATTGAGCAATCAGGGGAAGCTGTCAAAACCGCTGTAAAGAAACAGGCACCATAAAATAAGAAGCTTGTGATTCTAACGGTAATTAGAGAACAGCTAGGTGAGAAAAATATAATTACTGCGGCCCGAATCCACAAACCGAACAGCTCTACATGATTCATCATGCGCCGAGATCTGCAGCAGCCTTATTTAAGAAAAGTAAGAGCACGATGAACTTTATAATCATTAATCAATGATATTGGAGAAAATAAAATTAGAAACATTAGTAACAAAACCGATCGCTTACCTCTGCGGCTGCAAGTCTGCCTGATAACGATACCTGTTGAGATGAATTAAAGAGTGTAATCAAACAATGAGGATGAACTTGGTTTCAGGATAGGAAAGAGTTAGCGACTTATTACAGGTGGAGATCGCCGTTGATGAGAGCCACTGCGACGATCGGAGTTGAAGGATGGAAATCCAGATCAAATGGAAGATGCCCTAGATTGACCTCCATCAAAGAAAGGAAAGACGGAGAAGATTCGCACTGAGTTTGAAGCTTAATGTTTATAGGCTTTGAGAAACGGTGAAGGATTGAGAAATAGGTTTCGCCGGAGGAGGGAGGACAGTGGCGAGGCCGCCAGGGGGCAGCAACTCTCGTGCAAGGCTAGCTTCGAGCGTGGTCGCGAGACCGGCAAGGGTAGACTCTCCCGTGTTGCAGGTAAAATACACTACTACTACCGAACAATACATTCAACATCCATAAAAAGTCCTAATAATAACTATATATATATATATATATATATATATATATATATATATATATATATATATATATAGATAGATAGATACATAGATGTAATATTAAATATTACAAAACTATTCCTTAATATAAAATAGGGCTGCATCATTACTTCCTCCTTCAAATCGAGCTTACCCTCAAGTTCAAACGTGGCGAGGGTGGTTGAGTCGCCTGGCATTTTTACTTTGCGTCAGAACAATTCCTGATAGCGCGTCGCGACAGTAGGGGCTTCGGCTAGCAGTGATGGCACCGTCCAAAAAATATGCCTCGAAGGAACGCGTACGCCTGCGACACGAACACTGCAGGGCGTTGGGGAACGTCGATGCTGGAGATGGTGTCGAGCGGAAAAGGAGGTGAACCGCGGCTTGGAGTTGAAATGAGAAAGCGGAGGTTCGTCTTCGAGACGGCGCATAAGCGGAAGGGGTGTTGGTGGTGTTGGATAGGAGAGTGGGAGCCGAGCAGTGAGCGGTGGCGGTGCCTGGTGATTGCGAATGAAGTTGTGGTGGGTTGAGGCTGCAGAGGACGTGGTCTGCGGGATCTGCGGAAAGGTAACGATTTGCGAAAGGGTGAGGGAGGGGTGCGGCTGGAGGATAGAGGAGGAGGTGCAGTCGATGTCGACATGGGGGAGGAATGATTTTTAGGCGGGAGGAAAGAATGGCTTTAATACCTTGATACGATCCAAACCAATCTAACGAGAAAACACAGAAATATGATTGTAATATTTATGGAAATGATTACAAGATAATTGATCTCACCTAAGGACAGCAGCCGTGAACAACTCGACCTTCCGACGAGGGGATGCTCTTCCGTGCAGCTGCTAAAACACACCACATGAACACAATACATTCAACATACATAATAAGCCCTAACAACAACTATATATATAGATACATATATGTAATATTACAAAACTACCCCTTAATATACAATAGGGATGCATCAGGCTGTCGGGCCAGTTGCAGCTTAGCGAATGGCGGCGAGGGGGAATAAGGGAAACAAAAGGGCTAGGCCTGCTTCGCAGTTTAGGGTTTGATTTAGGTTCGATTTTAGGTAAAACGATGAAACCGAAAGGGAACATGTCAGTTAACATGGGTTTGGTTTTTTAATAAACTTAATGTTAGGCTTTCGTTTTGCTCAAAATATTCTACAATATTTAATTATTTTTGGAATAAGTATTTATAGTACTTTCAATATAGAGTCTTGTCCTAGGTAGACACACAACACATGGGTTAGTAACGAGTCGGTTTCGACACGTGCGGACATACACAAAATATTCAATAATCTTCTCCTATGTCCGTCGCGAATCAGACTTCGATATAGGTGATTTGTGCAATATTCAACCGAGCATGAATAATTAACAATAATGTCTCGCATGTTATCACATGTTAAACAAAAAAAGATTAGATTGAAAATGTATACATGTATAAGAATAAACTTAAAACAAAGCAACATTACACAAAAGTCTAAAGTACGACTATAGCCTAGGTTTCAGCACACCTAGTGTCTAATAGTCAACTAAATAGCATAGGTTCAAGCAACCATGAAAATAAAGAGCAAAACAAAACTCTAAACAGAGATATAAGCAAAACAAAATAACAATAACATTCAGGATGTCATCATCCTCAAATATACAGCAGGTCGTCCTAATCAAGATCCCAATCAGCAAATGCTTCTTCCTCTACGTAATCTCTTGTAATTTCAAACCTAGAATTTCATTTAAAATGAATTCAGACATTTTAAAATTACATGTATTTAGTTCTGCTATCAGAACTTAATATTTTATAATTAAGCTAGGAAGACACTTACTCAGAGTATTATATGTTCTAATTCAGAATTCATCCTTTGTATCAAAAGAGACGATCTTACGTACTTTTAAACATCGCAGTTATGTCTATGTTCTAATATGAAATGTCACAATTACTATTTTACTAAAGTTAAATAGAAATCATCAAATTTAAAATAAAACCAATCAACAAAAGAAGAGTTAAACTGAGGCTGATTGTGCTATCAAATTTTGAAAAACACTATAATTCATGGTGAGAGAGAAGAATCTAGGTGAAATTATAAAAATCAAATTTTGAAATGAAATAACTAACCAGATTTATGCTCAGTAATCAAAAACATCAATGAAGCACAACATGCTTATTAAATAACAAGAAAATTTTGAGAATATCAAAACATTTGGACCAGATCAATATAAATTGCATTTAATCTCATTTTTCTCACTATTTTAATTAATCGATCTTATGACATTCATTTTATTAATGGATCAGATAAGTTATCATTCAATCGCATATCGATCAAAGTGTAATTTCTTGTTCTTTCAAGTAATTCATCAGAGTTTGTCTCAGTCCTACATGTCTTCTCTTAGTATTATAGTAAACATTTTAACGGCCTGAACTACTGCTTGATTATCATAGTATAAACATAAAGAATTGACTTATAGCCTTGATAAATAAATATCCACAATCAAAATTTTGATCCAGTCTGCCTCTTCACCAGCTGAAGATAAGACAAACAATTCTGCTTTCATATACGACAAAGATATACAAGTCTGTCTTTTGAATTTTCATGTAATAGCAGCTCCACTTAAAGTGAATATATATATCCACTAATATACTTATTGTTTCCAACTTTTGAACATCATGAGACATCAAAGTATCAATTCACGATAGTAGGGTGATCAGTATATCATAAAACATTATCTTTAGTATTTCTCAGGTATCTTATCAGTTTATCAAGTGCATTTCAGTGCTTTTGGCTTGATAACTGGCAAAACAACTCAGCATGTCAACAAAGAAGGCAATGTCTACTCTCGTACAACTAGTGGAATACATGAGACTACTAGTTATCCTTGAGTATTTAACTTGATCAACGTTGGTCCCTACATTAAAAATCAACTTGATGTTATGATCAAATGGTGTCTCTACATGCCTACAGTTGTACAACCCCGTATCCTGCGAGTGGTCGACAGGGGTTGAACCGGCCGGCTCAGATCAACTTGGACCCAGCTTGCCGAGTCCGAGCTCGGCAACAGTCGAGCTAAGCTCGGCGATGGTCGAACGAAGCCCAGCTTGCCGAGACCAAGCTCGGGTGCGGAGACAGGGCTCGACGATAGTCGAGCCAAGCTCGACGATCTCCGTGCCGAGTCCGAGCTCGGCGATCGTCGTGCCGAGCCCGAGCTCGGCAATAGTTTAGCCGAGCCCAGCGCTAGCCGAGCACAGTCCGCCGAGCCCGTGCCCGCCTAGGCCCAGGGCGAGGCGAGTCGGGCCCCCTGCCGAGCGAGTGCCC
Source organism: Platanthera zijinensis (assembly GCA_039513925.1). Classification (NCBI taxonomy): domain Eukaryota; kingdom Viridiplantae; phylum Streptophyta; class Magnoliopsida; order Asparagales; family Orchidaceae; genus Platanthera; species Platanthera zijinensis. Next base: position 158,672,956 of record CM077089.1, on the reverse strand, counting down.
CCTCAGGTCCAGCTCGCATCTTGGCTATGGCACACTTCTACTGTGTGGCCCCTTTTGGTTTGCCTGTAGTCCTCGAAAACAGTGAAGGTTGTATATTGGCAGGCCATCTTTTCCTATAAATAGGACCCAAGGGGTACCTCAGAAGGCACGCTTACTAATTCTCTGGCCTACTAGCGCTTTCTGAGGTACCTTAGCCCGGCATTTGGCTAAGGAGGGGAAGCGCTCTGAGATCTTCCGGGTTTGTGGTGGGACCTCCACGCCGGGCCCTTGGTCTAGTCCTTGTTTTTTCTTTCCTTTGTCTCGTTTTCTTGCAGGAGTTAAGTAGGTGCGCGGCCACCCCTTCCCCAAGGGTCGAACTCCACAAGAGACCGGTTTTCCGGTTTCAACATTTTGGTGCGGTGAGCGTGGATCGTGGTCAGCAGAGAAAATCTTCTGCAGGTTCGATGACCGGGGAAGAAGGACAAGGATCAGGCAGGGGCAACTCGCCACCCCCTCCCCCACCCCCAGCGGCGAGCATGCCGGCGGAGCTTAGGGAGGAGATCCTCGGGCTCGTCAGGACCGCTCTCGGCATGCGAGCTGAGAGTGCGACGCCGGCTGTCCCGGTGGTCGCCGTTCCCGCACTCGGCGACGACGCGCCGCTCAGGCGACCAGGGAAGGAGCCCGCCGAGAGGGGCGAGCGCGAGTTCCAGGGGCGAGTTCTATTCCCCGGCTCGGCCGCCGAGTACCACTTCGGCGAGACGGTAGGGAGGGAGTTCCCGACTCGCCCGGCTGAGGGGGGGAGCCCTTTCAGCGAGTTCGTTTCTTCAGCCCCCGTTCCCGAGGGGTTTCGCGAGCCGGAGATGACTTACTACTCCGGGAGAGGAGACCCGGTCCACCACATCCAGTGGTTCGAGGACATGGTCTCCATTCGACAGATGTCAGACGGCTTCAAGTGCCGGCTCTTCGCCATCACCCTCAGGGAAAAGGCGAGAGAGTGGTTCCACCAACTCCCGACCGGGTCCATTTACTGCTTTGAGGATCTGCGACGGGGTTTCATGCTGAGGTTCACCACTTCAAAGAAGAGGAAGAGGGAGGCGGAGTCTTTGTTCCGCATCAGGCAGAGGGTAGGAGAGACCCTGGGGAGCTACCTGGACAGGTTCCAAGAGGAACTGTCCCAAGTTCAGGAGATGCCAGGGCACACCATGATGGTGGCCTTCACCCTGGGTCTCCAGTCCGGGTTCTTCGCCATGGAACTGAAGAGGTCACCTCCAGTGTCTTTTGAGGCACTTCTAGAGAGGGCGGCCAGGGAGGCCGAAATGGAGGCAGCGCATCCAGAGTTCGCGCGAAGGTTGGCCAAGTGGGCCGTGGAAGAGGAAAGGCCAAGGGGTGGCCGAACTCAGGAGGAGAGGAGGGCTGAACCTCGGCAGAGGGAGCAGCCGCAGCAGCAGCCGCAACCCAGGTGGGTGCGTCCGGAGCAGACCCACCGTTTGGGATGGAGGCCCGAATGGCAAGACCAGGCACCACGAAGGGGTTATCAGGGAGGAGATAACCGCCAGGGTGGCCGAGGGCAGTACAACCCTCAGGGGGGTAGGCAGGGTCAGAGACCCCCTCTCCCCGACCAGGAGGAGGCAATGGCGATTGCCATGAGGGGAAGGAGGAGAGGACAGCCGAGAAGAAGGAGGGAGGTCAGGGTGGACCTGCCCTATTGCGACTTTCATCAGGAAGAGGGGCACCTCACGTCCACGTGTCCGGAGTTCCTCGAGATGAGAGGGAGAAGAGAGCAGCAACAGCAGCAGGAAGTCCGGATAGAAGAGATCCGGCCCCGGGAGGAGGGGGATCGGTGCGAAGACCGGGTTGATGTGGGCACCCGAGGAAGGATCGGAGCGATCCACGGGGGGGCCGGGATCGAGGCTTCCCGCAAGTCAAGCCTCCACACCATGTACCGGAGGAGCGTTGGCTCCACATCCCAATCCCCTCCCCCGGAGGAGAAGATCACCTTCTCCAGAGAGGATTTGCCGGGTCACGAGGACCCCTTCTGCGATGCGCTGGTTATCCAGACAGCCATCGAGGATTTCACTGTCTCCCGGATCCTCGTGGACAATGGGAGTTCGGTCAACGTCATCTTTAAGAAGGCGTTTGATGCGATGAAGGTGGAGGCCAGGAGGGTGTTGGCCTCGGACGGGCCTCTGTTCGGCTTTTCAGGGGAGAGGAAAGAAGTCGAGGGAGGAGTGGGACTCCATGTCACTCTAGGGGGGCAGTCGCGCAACTGCAAGTTTGTTATCGTGGACGCCCCTAGCAGTTACAGCGCCATCTTCGGGAGACCCCTCATCAGCGCCTTCCGCTGCGTCCCCTCGTCCTTCCACCAGTGCCTCAAGCTCAACGTCGAGGGGGTCCAGATCCGGGTCCGAGGAGACCCCAAGGAGGCAAGGGAGTGCTACGTCTCGGCGGTAAACTCCATCTCTTGGCTAGAGGGGGCCGAGGAGATGGGACGGAGGTTGGAGGAGGAGGGGCAGGAAGCTGACAAAGAGATGGAAGTGGAATGCCGCGCTCGGAAGGAGGTCGCGGAAGAGACTCAGGGGTCGGCCGAGTCCATGGCCGTCGAAGAGGCCGAGGAAGAGGCCCTCGCCCCCGTAGGGGGAGGTACCAGGGAATGGGAGGAACAGTCCCGCCTGGAGGCGGCGGAAGAGGTGGAGGAGATGGAGGTCCACACCATTGGAGGAAGGGTGGAGAAGGTCCGCGTCAGCGGAGGCCTGACCCCGGAAGCTCAAGGCAGGATGCTGGAGTGCATCCAGAGGAACGTGGACATCTTCGCCTGGAGCGCCGCGGAGATGCCAGGGATCGACCCCGACGTGGCCTGCCACCGCCTCAACCTGGACCCGGAGGCTCCCCCCATCCAGCAGAAAAAGAGGTCCATCACGGACAAGCTCGCCGAGCCAATCAGAGAGGAAGTCGCCAAGCTCCTCGAGGCTGGCTTCATATCTGAAATCCAATACCCCGGCTGGGTCTCCAACGTTGTAATGGTTAAAAAAGGAGACGGCCGGTGGAGGATGTGTATCGACTTTTCTCTTCTTAATAAATCATGCCCGAAAGATTGTTATCCTCTGCCTCGGATCGACGCGCTGGTTGACTCAGCCGTCGGTTTCCCTGTAATGAGTTTTCTAGATGCTTTTTCAGGTTATCACCAAATCAGGATGCACCCCCCTGACGTCAAAGATGTCTCGTTCATCACGGGAGATGGGTGTTATTGTTACAAGATGATGCCCTTCGGGCTAAAGAATGCAGGGGCTACCTACCAAAAAATGATGGATAGGGTCTTCCGAGAGCAGAAGGGGAGGAACCTCGAAGTGTATGTGGATGATCTCATGGTCAAGAGCTTAGATGTCGACTCCCACATCCAGGACTTGGAAGAGACTTTCGCCACTCTCCGCAAGTTTAAGATGAGGCTGAACCCCTTGAAGTGTGTCTTCGGGGCAAGCCGGGGAAAGTTCCTAGGGCACCTTCTCACCCCCTCTGGGGTAGAACCTAACCCCGACAAGGTGAGGGCAATCCTGGAGCTAAGGCCGCCGCAAAATACCAAGGAAGTACAGCAGCTGACAGGGAAGTTGGCAGGGTTGAGTAGATTCCTCTCCCGGGCCGGGGAGAGGTGTTCCTCATTCTTTAAAACCTTGAGAGGGGGTCGAAGGTTTGAATGGACCTCGGAGTGCGAGGAGGCATTCCAGGCTTTAAAGAAACAGCTGACTCAGGCCCCCCTGCTCCAAGGGCCCAAGGAGGGGGAGGACTTATTCCTATATCTAGGGGTCGGGGCTGAAGCCTTGAGTTCGGTTTTGGTTCGGGAAGAGGGGAAGAGGCAACTCCCCGTCTACTACGTAAGTCGGGTCTTGAGGAAGGCCGAGCTCCGGTACCCCATCCTAGAGAAGCTGGCCTTCGCCCTCATCATCTCGGCCCGGAGGCTCCGGCCCTATTTCCAGGCACACTCGATCCGAGTGGTGACTGACCACCCTCTCCGCAACATCTTCGAGGGGGTGGAGCATTCTGGCAGGTTGGCCAAGTGGTCGGTGGAGCTGAGCGAGTTCGACATCTCCTTCATACCTCGCCTCTCGATCAAGGCCCAAGCCATGGCCGATTTCCTGGCTGACTATGTGGTCGAGGTGGCAGAGGAAGAACTCACTCGCCCTCTCCCCTGGAAAGTCAGGGTGGACGGTGCCTCGGGGAAACATTCTTTAGGGGTCGGGGTCATCCTTGAAAGTCCCCAGGGGATAAAGATCGAGCAGACGGTAGTAGTGCACTTTCCTATCACCAACAACCAAGCCGAATACGAAGCTGTAATCGCAGGTCTGCGCCTGGCAAGAGACTTGGGGGTGCACGACGTAGAGGTCCTCACTGACTCCATGGTGGTGGCTTCCCAGATCAAGGGGGAGTTTGAGGCGAGGGAGCCCACCCTGCAGCTCTATTTGATGAAGGTAAGGGGGGTCATTGGGACCTTCCAGACCTTCTCCATCAAGCACGTGCCGAGAAGAGAAAATGAGCCCGTCGACCAGCTAGCAAAGCACGGCCCCCGGATGGGAGGCACCTTTACGGATCTCTTCCGACCTTCCATCGAGGAGGGAGAGCTAATGGAAGTGGAACAGCATCCCTCATGGATGGATCCCTTCGTCATCTTCTTGTCCACCGGAGAATACCCGGAGGGGATGGATCGAAGAGGGCTCAAGCACAAGGCGGCATACTACCTCCTACGTGAGGGACAGTTGTACCGCAAGACCCTCTCAGGGATGTTGGCCCGTTGCGTGGCCGAAAGAGAGGTACACAAAATTTTGGAGGAAGTCCATTCCGGTGAATGTGGGAGTCACTCGGGGAGTCGGACCCTGGAAGGGAGGGTCGTCAGGCAAGGGTACTTCTGGCCTACCCTCGGTCAGGATGCAGTCGAATTCGCGAAAAAGTGTCATAAGTGCCAACTATATGCCCCGCTCCAGCTCCAGCCGGCTCAGAGGTTAAGAAGTATCATGGCACCATGGCCCTTCGCCATATGGGGGCTGGACCTTGTAGGACCTTTCCCTCAGGCCAGCGGGCAGAGGAGGTTTTTGTTGGTCATGATCGATTATTTTTCTAAGTGGATGGAGGTGAAGGCTCTAGCCAAGGTAACCTCTCAGGTAGTCAGGAACTTCATCTGGGGGGAGATCATCTGCAGGCACGGGCTGCCACAAGCTATTGTCACGGACAACGGACCTCAGTTCGCCAGCACGGAGTTCATTCGTTTCTGCGAGCAGTTAGGGATTGACCTTCGGTTTGCTTCTGTCCATCATCCCAGGAGCAACGGGCAGGTGGAAGCGGCCAACAAAATCATCGTGAACCTCTTAAAGAAGAAAGTGGAAAACTTGAAGGGAAGCTGGGTGGAGCAGCTTCCATCGGTCCTTTGGGCATTAAGAACCACCCCCAATACGGCCACGGGAGAGACTCCTTTCAAGCTCTCTCACGGCTGCGAGGCCGTTCTTCCTATCGAATTCGAGGTCCAGACGCCTCGGGTCGTCGAGGCAGGAGCCGGAAGGGAAGAATGGAGGACAGAGAATGAGGAGGAGCTCCGACTCTCCCTTGACATGGTGGAGGAACTACACGACTTGTCCGTCATCAGGCAGGAAGAGGCCAAGCGAAGGATGGCCAAGTATTTCGACAAGCACGTCCGTGTCAAGCAGTTCGTGGAGGGGGACCTTGTCTTGAAAAAAGTGGATGCGGCAGGGAGATCAGCCGCTGTGGGAAAACTTCACCCCAATTGGGAGGGCCCCTACATTGTGCAGGAGGCCTTGAAATCGGGGGGGTATCGCCTCCAAGATGTAAGAGGGGACACCCTCAGCCACACTTGGAGTGGCGACGATCTGAAACGTTTTTACCCTTGAAAATATTGTAAATGACTTGGCTTTAAGAACGAAGGAGAATCTCGTTGCCGTATTTCACGATCTGTTAAAATGGTGAAGGTAAAGGGATTCGCAGCTTAAACCCCCAAGAGGCAAAAGTTTCTAAGTCTTCTCGCTCTGGGGTTAGGTCTCGTCACTCCCCTGCCAGGCTCCCACCTAGCTGGTACGGCCGAGTCTCGATGGACATCGTTATGACCCTGGGGCTGAGCCCGGAGGATGTTCAACACCCGCCCTCAGGCTCTCACCTAGCTGACTGGCCCGGTGGTAGCACCCGGGAGGGGCAAAAGTTTCTAAGTCTTCTCGCTCTGGGGTTAGGTCTCGTCACTCCCCTGCCAGGCTCCCACCTAGCTGGTACGGCCGAGTCTCGATGGACATCGTTATGACCCTGGGGCTGAGCCCGGAGGATGTTCAACACCCGCCCTCAGGCTCTCACCTAGCTGACTGGCCCGGTGGTAGCACCCGGGAGGGGCAAAAGTTTCTAAGTCTTCTCGCTCTGGGGTTAGGTCTCGTCACTCCCCTGCCAGGCTCCCACCTAGCTGGTACGGCCGAGTCTCGATGGACATCGTTATGACCCTGGGGCTGAGCCCGGAGGATGTTCAACACCCGCCCTCAGGCTCTCACCTAGCTGACTGGCCCGGTGGTAGCACCCGGGAGGGGCAAAAGTTTCTAAGTCTTCTCGCTCTGGGGTTAGGTCTCGTCACTCCCCTGCCAGGCTCCCACCTAGCTGGTACGGCCGAGTCTCGATGGACATCGTTATGACCCTGGGGCTGAGCCCGGAGGATGTTCAACACCCGCCCTCAGGCTCTCACCTAGCTGACTGGCCCGGTGGTAGCACCCGGGAGGGGCAAAAGTTTCTAAGTCTTCTCGCTCTGGGGTTAGGTCTCGTCACTCCCCTGCCAGGCTCCCACCTAGCTGGTACGGCCGAGTCTCGATGGACATCGTTATGACCCTGGGGCTGAGCCCGGAGGATGTTCAACACCCGCCCTCAGGCTCTCACCTAGCTGACTGGCCCGGTGGTAGCACCCGGGAGAGGCAAAAGTTTCTAAGTCTTCTCGCTCTGGGGTTAGGTCTCGTCGCTCCCCTGCCAGGCTCCCACCTAGCTGGTACGACCGAGTCTCGATGGACATCGTTATGACCCTGGGGCTGAGCCCGGAGGATGTCCAACACCCGCCCTCAGGCTCTCACCTAGCTGACTGGCCCGGTGGTAGCACTCGGGAGAGGCAAAAGTTTCTAAGTCTTCTCGCTCTGGGGTTAGGTCTCGTCGCTCCCCTGCCAGGCTCCCACCTAGCCGGCACGGCCGAGTCTCGATGGACGTCGCTACGACCCTGAAGTTGGGACTGGGAGTTAGCCCGAGGAAAATACCAGGGGGGGGGGAGCTCGCCAGTTAAGACGGCGAGCTCGGAATATCCTACCCCGCCCCCTCCCCTTTTTCTCCAGCTCGCTACTAAAGAAACCTTGGTTCTGTCCCAGACTCAGGGGAAGGAGAACGGCTCCCTCCAGCGAGCTCAGCCTCGCTCCAGCCAACTCGGCGAAAGACATGCCCTGATGCCTAAGGCGGATGCCGGCAATGTCTTGACCCAAGCGTGTTTTCACTTGTCTGAATTGTCGAAAAGCTAAGGCGAGACATGGCAGAGGAAGATGAGGCGCGAGTAGGATATGGCGCGAGCACGTGTCCTAGGGATTCGCCGCGAGCACCGCAGGGGTTGGTCCTAACTCAAAACATTCTATAGGCGAGGTCGCTCTACCTAGCGCGCGGGTATAACATCGCCAGTAAGCTCAAAAAGAAGATAGCAAAATCGTGCAAAAATATCTTTGATTTATCATTACAGGTTTACAAGGCCCGCCTCGGCAGGGTACAAAGAAGAATAGAGAAAGGAAAACAAAATTTAACTCTCGCCCTCCCCCCTCGAGTGGCGATCCTCCTCGTCGCCGAGCCGAGCGTCCTTCTCCCTCACCCCAGCAAAAAGCGAGTCAAAGCTGTCTTCCTTCTCGCTGAGCGGGCTGGGCGGGAACAAGGTTGGCAGGAGCTCCCGGACGGTGACCTCCTCGCAGCCTTCCGCCAAGATCCCCGTCCCCCTCATGGCCTGTAGGAGACACTCGGCGGCCTCGACGGAGTTGACTCGCAGCCGCTCCGCGACGTCAGCCTCGCCAAACACCCGGGGCCTCTTGAAGGGGAAGGCCGGCTCGCTGGCGTCCGGGGGAAGGAGAGCGTCGGCTTGGCGAAGGACCTCTCCCAGGAGCCCCTTATTCTTCTCTTTCAATTCCTCCACCTCCGCCCCCAGCCGGGCGGCAACAGCCTCCTGCTCCTGGGAATACGCCTTCTGATCGGCGAGCTGGGCTTCCCGCTCAGCGAGCTGAGCCCGCAACTGAGCCATCTCGTCTCGCATCGCGTTAGCGGCTTCGGCGTCCTGTAAGACTAGAAGTTCAGAACACGCGCAGGAATAATCCTAAGCAAGGTAAATAGGGGTATCCAGCGATTACCAGGCCGCCGATAGACTTCGCGAGTAGGGCGTCCGCGAGGCCGAACCGCCTTTCCGCGTCGACCGCGCTCTCCTTCGCCAGGTCGCGCTCCTGCTCGGCAGTCAGCAGGGCGTTGCTGAGCTGGAAGCCGCGGCGGACCATCATGTGATGGAGCTCGAAGGCCCGCAGGTGGGCCTGCATCCCCTCGTAGCCGAGCTGACTAGGGGTCAGCTTCTTGTACGACTCGGCGCTGTCGCGGCTGTAGAGGCCGAAGCCGAAAGCGAAGGCATGGGCGGTGGGCGGCCGGCGAGCTCCCCAGGAGGGGGCGCGAGTGGAGACGGAAACTCGGTGAGCCCCCTCGTCCCACTTCAAGATGGGCTCGCCAGCCGCATCTTTGCTCTTGCTCCCCTTGCCGAAGTTGGGGTGATCCTTCGGCAGACTGGGCTCGCGGACGGTGTCCTCCCCGGTAGAATCAGAGGACGGCCCGCTCTTCTTCTTCCCCTTTCGGGGAGAGGAGGCTTCTTTCAGCGGGCTCAAGGGCGGCTCGTCGGACAGAGCCTCCGGCGAGCTCATGAACCTGGCGGGAGACGAGGGAAGGTGCAGCCGTCCGCGCGAGACCACCTTCGCCCTCTTCTTCTTGGGGAGCGAAGAATCGGGGCGCGAGCTCGACCCCCCGGACTCCGAGCGCTTCTTGCCGGGGGGTTGGACTCGCGGTTGCTCCTCGCGACAAGCAAATGCCGCCGCCCGGGCCAGCTCCAGAGGGTCCGAGAATATCCCCGGGTCGGCGAACGGCGGATGCTCCGGGAGAACCCGTTCCCCTGCAGAGAAAGACTTAGTCAAAAAAAGAGAGGAAAAAATCGTATGAGATCCACCTCGATAAAGTTCGCGAGAGGGCTGAGCGAGGCATACCTTCGCCGGGGAGAACGGGCTGAAGCAAGTCGAGGCCGCGGCGGAGGAAGGCGACCTCGAAGTCCTTGTGGAGGAAGAACTTGTGGAGGTCGGCGTCGCTACCTGACAGGGAAGGAGGACGGTATATGTCCTCGCTCTTCTGCAGGGGGCGAAAGGGGATGTTGCCGAGGTCGCCCTTGATGAAGACGAGCCGGGTCATCCAATTGTGGTTCTTGTTCGCCAGCTCGCGAACCTTGATGAAGGACCCGCCGAAGTAGGCGACCCCGTCGGGAGTAGCCTTGTAAGAGAACAACTTGCGGAATACCGCGAGGTTGAACTCAATTCGCTCCCGGCGAAGGAAGCAGGCGAACGCCACCATCATAGCGATGGCGTTGGAATTCAACTGCGCGAGCACCGCGCCGTAGTACTTCAGGATCTGGCGGATTTCTGGCCAGAGGGGGAGGCGCAGTCCCACCTCGAAGTGCGAGATGGGAAAGGCGAGCTCGCCCTCCGGGAAGGAGTTGATGGCTTCATGCTCGGCGGGCCTGCGAGCCTGGAAGCCGGGGGGGACGAACGCCGCCGTGAACTCGACGAGCTCCTCCTCTGTGATGTGCCCCTCGAAAAAGCAGTGATCAACGAAGTGCTGGGCGCACTTAGACCGACCGTCCGCATCAGGGTTGGTCTTCACCATGGTCACAGAGAAATGGGAAAGCGCGAGTTCGGGAAGACAGGAGCGAAGCAAAAGTTCGAAAGCAATAAAGGCGTGCCTCGGGGGTAGGTGAGAAGGTCTATTTATAGAAGAAGGTAAAGAAGGGTGAGAGGGAGGGCGAGTCGGCCGATCGGTCCGGTCTCGCCGCGCCACCTCGCCACCCTCTCCTCGCAAGCCTTGCGAGCTGGCCAGGTCCCCGAAGGGGGAATTCGAAAAGACTCGCCGAAATATTGAAAAAGCGTCTACATATACAAAGTAGTTAAAAAGTTGTTCCAAGATTATTACATGCAGACCATTCAGAATAAATAAAAGAAAAAATACAAATAGGGGCGCGAGGACCATGCGAGGGCGGGGGCGAGTACCGGCCGACTGACAGAAGAGCCGTTTCATTCTCCCCGGTCTCGCCGGCCCGCCGTCGCAGGCCGCCGCGCATGAAGTTCGCGAAGCCGCCCCATGTTCCTGTTTATCACCCGCAGGTTCTCGTCGATTTCGTCCATCAGCACCAAGGAAGACGCCTCCTCGAACGCCAGGCTGACTCCAGCACCGTCCGCGAGACGCGAGCACTCCCACTGCAGCCTGTTGTTGTCCTTCCGCAGGTCGTGGAGCTCGCGCACCAGCTTCTTGAGAACCTTCCGCTCCCGTCTTGCGCGTTCAGGGCTGCCCACCTCGGAGTCCAGGAAGGCGTCCAGGGCGCTTGGAGAAGGGAGGGGCGAGTAAGGAGGTCGATCCACGGACTCGCCGTCCTCCGTCCGCCCGGGAAATTCTGGGTGAAGGATTGAAAGACGGTCAGAAAAGCAAAAATCCACGGAATAGAAGAGCAATGCCGGAAACTTACCGCGCGAGCCTGGCTCCTCCGGGTGGGCGCGAGGAGAGAAGTGGCGCAGGTCCTTGCCACGCCCCAGCAGTTCTTGAGGAGCGAGTTGGTAGCCGGGAACGGGGATAATCCCGGCGCCCCTCCCCACGACCAGGGACCCAGGGGAGGGTTGCCGGGAAGGGAGGCGACTCGGCGACGCCGGTTCTCGCGAGCCCGGCTCCTTAACCTCGGGATCCTGCCGTGGCGAGTTGACAGGAGCACTTTTGGTCCGGGGGGTGGACGCTTCGCCGCTGTTCTCCCGGTCAGAAGACAATTCCACGAGACTTTTAGCGGAGGGGCCAAGAATTGGCTGGTTGGAGGAACCGGCCCCGTTCCCCAAGGCGGCAGTAAAGTCGGCCAGGATGGGTTCGGCCCCCGGGGGAAGAGGCTTCGCCCGCTTGGCCGAGCTGAGATCGGCAAAACGGCGAGCAGGGGCTTCAAGGTTGGTTAGCCCCGCGGCCTGGGCAGCGATCTCTCCGCGGGAGCGTGCGAGTCGCTCTAAGACTTCCTTGGGGAGCGGCATCTTATCAGAATTTGGGGAAGGGCAAAGGTCAGCCAGATGCGCAGGGGTACATATATATAGCTATCTGTGGGGCCTACCAGAAGATTCCTTTCTGCCCCTGTCGCACTCGCCGGATTCCATGGGGTTGGATGTTTCTTTCCGAGCTTGTCCCAACCTCGCAAAGAGCGGGGATTATGTACAACCCCGTATCCTGCGAGTGGTCGACAGGGGTTGAACCGGCCGGCTCAGATCAACTTGGACCCAGCTTGCCGAGTCCGAGCTCGGCAACAGTCGAGCTAAGCTCGGCGATGGTCGAACGAAGCCCAGCTTGCCGAGACCAAGCTCGGGTGCGGAGACAGGGCTCGACGATAGTCGAGCCAAGCTCGACGATCTCCGTGCCGAGTCCGAGCTCGGCGATCGTCGTGCCGAGCCCGAGCTCGGCAATAGTTTAGCCGAGCCCAGCGCTAGCCGAGCACAGTCCGCCGAGCCCGTGCCCGCCTAGGCCCAGGGCGAGGCGAGTCGGGCCCCCTGCCGAGCGAGTGCCCCCTCAGGTCCAGCTCGCATCTTGGCTATGGCACACTTCTACTGTGTGGCCCCTTTTGGTTTGCCTGTAGTCCTCGAAAACAGTGAAGGTTGTATATTGGCAGGCCATCTTTTCCTATAAATAGGACCCAAGGGGTACCTCAGAAGGCACGCTTACTAATTCTCTGGCCTACTAGCGCTTTCTGAGGTACCTTAGCCCGGCATTTGGCTAAGGAGGGGAAGCGCTCTGAGATCTTCCGGGTTTGTGGTGGGACCTCCACGCCGGGCCCTTGGTCTAGTCCTTGTTTTTTCTTTCCTTTGTCTCGTTTTCTTGCAGGAGTTAAGTAGGTGCGCGGCCACCCCTTCCCCAAGGGTCGAACTCCACAAGAGACCGGTTTTCCGGTTTCAACAACAGTCTTTTTATCTCCATGCAGAAAGAAGTTGCTTTATATGATGAGAATGACTAGGAGTAATATTACACTTGTCAACTCTAACTTTCATACGTAATGGGATATCAATAGGATCAAGGTCCTTCATATTAATTTTTTTTGCAAAAGTAGATTTAATATCCCTTATTACACAAGATTCTACCCTAAAATCAACATGTCATCCACATATAGACATATAATGACTGTTTTATTTGATACCAAGCGATGATAAAGGCATTTATCAAAAAAGCTAGATTGAAATCCAAATCCCTTTATCACTTGGTCAAATTTCATGTGCCACATCTTATGCGCATACTTAAACTCATAGATTAATTTTTTTTAATTTGTATACTTTGTCTTTTAAATCTTTATGACCGTAACCTTCAGATTATGTCATATAAATCTTTTTTATTAATTTCTTCATTTAAGAATGATATCTTTACATCTATCTAATGAACTATAAGGTTCTCGATAGGTACTAAAGCAAGAATCATTTTTATAGTCGTTATGTGACACAAAGGTGAATAAACACTATTGTTTATAACCTTTGACTATCAAGCATGCTTTATATCTGACTATAAACTCATCATTGTGTAATTTTTAACGCTCAATTGCATCCAAAGACTTATTTTTTTTAGGCAAGTCAACTAGGTCAAGTGTTACTTTGTAGCAGCAAGTCCATTTCATGATCTATGGCTTCTGCTCACACCAACAAATCTCTAAATCTCATTGTTTTCTGGTAATAGAATGGATCATCTTCAAAGTGACATGTGACAAAATTTTCACAAAAGTTCTTAATGATTCTATCTCTTGTAGACACTCTAATTGGAATAGGTTCAACCACTAAAGGTTGGAGAACAATGCGAGAGGAGTCAGCTTCAGGTTCTACGATAGATTCTAAAATCATATCAGTAGACTCAGATATGTTAAAACATTGATCTTTAAAAAGCTTATTTTCAAAGAATAAATTATCTCTAGACTCTATAACTGAATTAGTGGACAGTTCTAGAAACTTATTAGTTGCACTATCTATATAAAACATTGGTTGTTGCTTTAGGTCTCACCTTAAGTCTCTTAAATTCTTGCATTCTAACATAAACAATACAAGCTCAAGTCTTTGGAGTATAAAATCTACAAAGAGCAATTGTGTCACAGCTCATAAGGAGTAAATGTGAGCTTAAAATGAGGCAATCTATTCAGAATGCGATTTACAATTATAACTATTTCATCCCAAAAGAAAGCAAACAAAATTTAACTAGAGTGAATAAGGAGCAGTGATTTCAAGAATTATACCTTCAGAGACACAAAATTCTCTGAACCATGCTACCATATATTCTCTTATTGGATCACTTTTAAATCACTTAATTCTCAAGTTTAACTGATTTTTAACATGATATTTGAAGATCTTAAATATCTCAGATCCTCCCGTTGTTATTTGTAGCATATTTTGCGATAAAAATCTCGGTTCGTTCAAATCTATTTTGTGGAACCCATCAATTTTATTTTAATTTTCTAATTTATGTCAAATAAAATAAATTTAATATACTAAAATTTGGAACAAATAATAAATTTAAGTGAACTTGAAAACAAATATAACTAAAAAAAATCATGTACATATAAATCTAAAATTAAGCTGAAATGTAATTTAACAATATAAGAAATATAAAATTAAACAAAGTTTAATAAATATAAAAAATTAAAAATGAATAATATTATTATATTAATGGATAGGAATAAAATTATATTTGATGGGTTCCACCTTCATTTATAGGAGGGAAAGAGCCCCCCCATGATCCCCACCCAAGGAAAATAATGTGTGGGTCCCACCCCCCATAATCTCTCATAATGATGAGAGTTATGGGGGCGGGACCCGCTCCATCCCCTCATGGGAGAAATCGCCACCGGAAAAACCACCGCCGGCGAGTGGCCTAGCCACCGTCGGCGGCCGGCCCGGCCTAGGCGCGGCAAGGCCATGGCCGGCTGTGGCCGTCTCGGCCTAGCCGCGGCAAGGCCATGGCCGGCCGGCCGTCCCGGCCATGGCCGGTCGCGGCCTCCCTAGCCGCGGCCGGTCCCGCCGCGACAAGGATATGGCCGGCCTAGCCATGGCTGGCCTTGCCATGGCCAGCCTCGCCATGGCCGGCCACGGCAGCCCCGGCCGCGCCACGGCCTCCTTTGCCGCGGCTGGCCCTCCGGAGAGCCGCCGCCGAAAGTCGCTCAGCCGGCCACTCTCGCCGTCGGCCACTCTCGCCGCCGGTCGCCGGCCGCCGGCCGCCCGGTCGCCGCCGCCGCCGTGGCGGCTCGCCATCATGGGTGGCCTCCCCACCATCCGATCAAGGGGGAGGCTCTCCTTGCCGTCCGATCGAAGGGGTAACCATTCATTATCCCACCACTTTAGTGGTGGGGCCCGCCATAATCCACCCCTGGAGGCTATAAAAAGACCCCCAAGGGATCCTTATTTCTCACATTTTTCTCTTCCCCGGTTCTTCTTCTTCTTCCTCAGGTGAGAGCTCTCCCGCCTCCTCCACCAAGTCGGCATCCGCTCGTCGTGGACCACCGCCAGCCACCAGTAGCCATCGGCGGCCACCAGTGGCCACCAGCAGCTATCAGCAGCTATAAGCACCCCACAAGCGCGCAGTCAGCAAAGGGACGCCCAAGACCGCGAGGAAGCCGAACGAAGAAGACAGTCGAAGCCAGCAAGCGCGCGCCGCTCCGAGCGCGCGCGCCAGAAGCATCTCGTGCATTCCCTCGTCTAAAGTCACTTCCGCGGAGCAGCCTGTTGCCCGCAGGAAACTACAGTCTCTCTCTCCCCTCAAGTTGTAATGGGAGCGGTCTGTCGCCCTGATTCACCAAAGCATACTGTAATCACCGAAAGCTAGTGGAATTTGACCGACACAGACCCGGTCACGTGGTTTTTTACCCATTTAAGGGATTTTTCCACGTCATCAAGACTTGTGTCTACTGTCCAATTTCATTGACTGTGTGCGCGCTCGACCGCTCCGCGAGCTAAGACGGTTCAAGTTTATCCGGTCCGACCTGGGCATCGAGTTAGTCCGCAACAATATTATATGCAATTTATTTCAATAGCTTTCAACTAAGATAAGCTATTGCAGTGGATGGTGTGTTTAGGATCCACTCTAATGGTGCAGTCCGAAACTTCGAATCCCTGTGGCTTCAGGTTTTTAAAATTTTTAGTTGACCCTCCCTCATTCGACCCGCTCGATTATGGGGAACTGGTCAGGGCAGTCCATTGTTAAGATAGGTTGTAGAGCTAGACAGAACCAGTTGGGGATCCGGCCGGTGGTCGGACCGGCAGGTCAATTTTCAAAAGCTTGCTAAGCGCAATAACATTCACAAAAATCAGCAATAACCATTTATAAAACTTGACGGGGTCCCCTTAGAAGTGTTAGGCTTACCCGCGCGTGGGGTGCAAATATCAAAGAAACTCCCCAATAACAGGCTCAATCCAACTGCCCCGCGACCCCTTGGCCACGCAGCCGCCTAAGCCGACGGCCTGGCCTCTGGCTACCCAAATCAGATGGCCTCTTCATCGTCCAGTCTCCGAGACTAGCGTGCGAAGGGCTGACCTCCTTGCCACGTAGAACAGGCGACCCCTTGGCCGACCATCCCTTCGCCACCCCCTTCCCCCCACCCCTGCAAGGGGGCGAGGCCGCTCGGATCGGGAGGCCTCCTGACCGCCCGATCAGGACGGCCTCTTGTTCGCTTGGGGCGGGCGGCAATAGAGCCACACGTCCCCTCATCGCCGCCTCGCAAAGAAGGCGGGGCCACCCGATCCGGCGGGCTTTTTCCCCGCCTGGGACGGGCGTCCCCTTTGTTGTCTGTCCCTCGCCGCCGCTCCCCAAAAGATGCGAGGCCGCCCAAATCGGGAGCCCCCTTGAACGACCGCTCCCTTGTCATCGCCCTGCTAAGAGGGCAAGGCCTCCCGATCTGGGCGGCCTCTTCCACTTTTAGGGTGGGTAGCCCCCTGGCTGCTCGCCACTTCACCGACCCCCCAATGGGAGGTGGGGCCGCCCAGGTCGAGCAGCCCTCTGACCGCCCACCTGGGCGGCCTCCTTTCCGTCAGGGGCAGGGTGCGCTATGGCCGCCCGCCCCCTCATCGATGGTTCGCTAAGGGGAGAGGCCGCCCAAAGTTGGGCGGCCTCCTCCTCATCGGGCCGCCCCTCCCCTCGCCGGATGAGCGGTTAGGCTTCCCGTTGGGCCCGGTTAGACCGAGGGACAAAGTCATCTTTTTTTATAAAAGTCGTGATCCGCGTGCTTCAATCCGGGAATTCCTATTCGTCCGTCCGGTAGTTATAGAGTAAAATTTTTGGGTCTCCCCTCCTAGAATCTATAAACATAACTCAATACTCCTTCATTTGGAGGGTCTTCTGTGAGAAATTCCTCCCGCAAATTTTTTTTCTCCTCCCAGCGCACGCTACCACATATGTTGCTTCCTTGCACGCTCCTGCACGCACTTCCATGCACACTCTCGCGCGCGATGTTTCCTTACACGCTCCCGCGAGCGCCTCCTTGCCCGCTTCTGCGTAGAATGCTTCCTTGCTCGCTCCCGCGACCACTTCCTTGTGCTCACCCGAAAGCGCTTCCTTGAGCGCCATCGCGCGCTCCGCTCCAAGTGCGCCACCGCGTGCTCCGTCCAAGTGCGCCACCGCGCGCCCCGCTTCAAGTGCGCCTACGCGTGCTCCGTCCAAGTGCACCACCCCGCGCCCCACTTCATGTGCGCCCCCGCACGCTCCGTCCAAGTGCGCCACCGGGCGCCCCGCTCCAAGTGCGCCCATGCGCGCTCCGTCCAAGTGTGCCACCGCATGCTCTGCTCCAAGAGCACCCCTGTGATCCCCGCTCAGAGTGCGCCCCCGCGTACTCCGTCCAAGTGCACAACTGCATGCTCCGCTCAAAGTGTGTCACTGTGCGCTCCGCTTCCATGACCGCTCCAAGTGCACCTCCGCCCACTCCTTTCCAACTGCGCCCTCCCGCGCTCCGTCCAAATGCGACCCCGTGCGCTCTGCTCCAAACGCGTGTTCGGTGCGCCCGGCTCTCCAAACAACCTCCGATAGCACACTTCAACGTCAGCAATTTACAAGATCAACTTCATAGCCCGCAAAGTACAGCTCAATTACACTCAGGAGAGTAGAGCGCTCAGTGTTCTCAGCGCCCTCAACTCAGCAACAAGCCCACCAGACGACAACAAGTCAACCACTTCAGGTTGCTCTAAACGCAGCAGAAGACAAGTCCAGAGGTTAAGGTGTGGAGAGCGTGCCGTTCAAGCTTCCAAGACACAAACACCAAGACTTGCAAGGAACGCCGCTCCCGCTACCAAGCACCAATAGGGAGCTTCATAGTACAACGAGCACATCGCTCCCCACAACATACAAAGAAATACTCAGCTCCGTGAGCGGTGGCCTGTCACCCTCCGAGCCTTGCTTTCTCTTTCTCCAATAAATGTAATGAGAGGCGGCATGTAGACCACGCTTCTCTTAAAAGTCTTGTACAACAATCAGTAAATAGTGGAGGTTTGGTGGACACCGATCCTGTCACGTGGTTTTTCACCCAGCTGACGGGTTTCTATGTTAAAAAAATTGCCTCGCAATCTGACTAAATCTTTGCGACTGTTTGCGCGCTCGTCCGCTCCCAGCAAATACAGTTCAAGTCCGATCTATCTAGAGGCTCGGGCGTACCGCAACAAAACTCTTCTAAAAAAAAAATCTACAAACAATCACAATAACAAAATATGCATAATTTACAGTTGACCATCTTCATAGTGTGCATCAAAAATGGAATCAATTCAAACTACAACCATATTTTATAAACAACAAAATATTTCTATTATGCAGCCAAAGAATCAAACAAGTTACTCAAATCATTATCATTCTCCCTGCATAAACCCATAACACCAACAAAGTTATTGAACAAGAGCTTCAAAACTCCCTTGAACAAGAGCTCCATATAGCAAAGAGTAGTACCCCAATACTATCAAACTTGCATATTCCTAGAATTCGGCTCCGTTTGACACTGTGGTGACGGTCATGAACATATGGGCTAAATTGTGATTCGTTAACACCCACCTAAGAAATTTCATCCACTTTTATGCTCAAATGGATGATGTTTGTTAGACGATCCTTAACGAATGACGGTTTAACCCATGCGTTTACGACTGCCACCATCGTGCCAAACGGAGCCAGAGTTTCTTTGGCTCCGTTTGGGGGGACTTTTTTTCACCGGTCAAGCGGTCACGACCGCATGAACCGGACCTCATTTAAGGCCAGGTTCATGCGGTCGTGACCGCTTGACCGGTGAAAATAAGTCCTCTCAAACGGAGCCTTTGTCTCTCATTAACCTACCATATTGTTTGGTTTGGGAGATGTTCATATACTCCCTCGAGTATGCGGCGGGACCTCCAACCTGTTGTTGTACACTGGTAGTTTAAGTTAATTAAGCAATAAAGATTTTTTATTTCCATGTTTGTCTTATTGTTATTTATTGGTGAGCTAGTAGAACTCCTAGCGCATAGAGGAATTTATGCATACGACAGTTTAACCCTCATATTCACGGCCGTCACCACCATGCCAAACGGAGCGGAATTCTTCTCCCTCATGCACCGTTTCAGCTCTTCACTGTTACTTTTGTTACTGTCTTTAATTTTGATCCGACGTGCCATGCCGCTTGTGAGAGCACGATTATTTACTTCTCTTAGAGGAAAGATAGAGTTACTACAACTTACCTTTTCTTCAGATTATTCTGCTCTTATCAGTTTTCAGTACTCTCTTTTGTTGCAATACTTTAATTTTCTGCTTCATCCAGCTGCTATTTTGGGTGTTTTGTGCAACTCTTGTGGTTGTGAACTTCCGAATCAATCTCGGACCAAGCCATGTGTCGGAATTTGAAAGGGGAGGCGCAGTTGATGCTTTCGTCAGATATTTAGGTGCATATCCCGCTCCATGCGAGATAAATACAGTTGTATGATAGCGCGCCAAAAAACATGCTGAAAAGGAGATGTTGAAATATACGATAGGATATGATTGTAAAACCATGGCCGCACGGTGATCTTCGTGCGAGTAACGCACCTACTTTTGAGTCCTAATTCTTTTAGGACCACTGCATTCTTTGTGCTTCACCGCCTTGTAGACTACTTTCGCTCCCTAAAATTTTCTATTTGGTATGTTCCATCACATCTGGTAATTGAATGGGTTAAGAAGAACTCATTGCGTGCCGGTCAAGAGCGTTTCATGACTCCTGTTCCTCCAGTTAGAATTATTATATAGTGGCTGATGGTATAGAGGATGGATGCTACTATAAAGGCATGTTAAAACTCTCCATTTGGGAAATGCCGATTTATTGTTTTGACTGTAAAAGATTTGCATAGGGGTTAGATTCAACATTTTGTGGTTTGAAAACACGATTTTTTTTTAATTTTTGGATGTGTGCTAATAGCCTTGTGGTGCAAAACATGCTATTGCAAAATGGCAGCTAATAACGACTTCATGGGTGCTATTAACATTGATTTATTTTAATCAATGTGTATATGATATATTACAATTAATAACTTATATTGCAATTAATATCTCTTGGTAATATTTTTGGGTACTTTTGGTTGGTGCAGTTCTATTTTTCAGAGCGGAAAACCGAAACCGAACCGTTCAATGTAAAATCGGTTCAGTTTGAACAGTTTGAGGTCATTTCGTCGGTTTTTGATTTTTGGGACCAGTTCTGGGACCAGATTTTTCTAGGTCCGGGACATCTCCGATACCCTTTTCAACAAAGGCAAGACATCTCTCAAGGGACATCTCGGCTAGCTTACTGTTGTCCCTGAGATGTCATAGGCGAGAAGTCCCGCCTTAGTTGAAAAAGGTATCCGAGATGTCCCAGACCCAAAAAAATCTAGATCCGGGACCAGGACAAAAAAAATTAATATTTGAGGGCTTTTTGGAATTCACGCAATATAAACTATGCATCATATCAAGCTGGGGAAGGGCAGAAATTGAAGTCAAATAATTGAGATGCAAATTCTTTTTATATACTTTAAAACAGTAGCATTGACAATTTTCATAATATAATGGCACATGAATTACTCAGCTACAGGTCTGCCAAAAAAATTTGCAGTTGAAGAGTTGGGAGCCCGGCCCCTGCGTTCCTTCTTTCTACTGGAATCTGGAGCCTGTGAAATAAACAGAACAATAATGAGAAAAAATAATTCAGATTCAAATGAAATGAGAATGATTTGCAGCATCTGTCGTCAATTTCGGTAAACAATGTCAAAATGGACGGCTCTGATGCACGTTACTTTCATTTACAGATAACCAAAACACGATGAGGCGTGAGATGTATGAACAGGTCGCAGCACACTGGCTCTAATGTGGCTAGAAATTATTGGGCCTGCAACTTCAGGCATCAAAGAGATGGTTTAGACCGTGTTTGGCGCGGCTTATCGGAGCTTATTTGCTCCGGTGAGATTGGTTAAAATTGTCATTGTTATATCAAAATCTTATGACTCAAACTAGTTTCTTTTTTGTAACATTTGTCATACCAAACATACATTCTATCACAATGACGTTTTTGTCCAACCTCACCGGAACAAATAAGCTACGATAAGCCGCACCAAACGCAACCTTAATTACATTTCATGACCAAATGTGGCCATTTATGATAAATTTCATCACTTTACCATCATTTAGGCTCCGTTTGGGAGGGCTTATTTTCATCGGTCAAGCAGTTATGACCGCATGAACCGGACCTTAACGTAACCGCTTGATTGGTGAAAATAATTTCCCCCAAACAGAGCCTTAATGAGAAAAAATGGCCTCGCACTAGGCCAAAGATCGATCATAGGATCATGGTAGACTGGCCGGCATTTTTCTTCTTTTATGATGGCAATGTGATTTTGCTTGAGAATGAGAAATCCTGTAATAAAAAAAATTTACAGTAATTTTATGACTATTTTGCCCTAAGCTTTTGCAACTGTGAATCTCTTTTATCGTAATTGAGTGACATAAACTTAGGCACAAGGAACAACAAAAATACATGTATGAAATTTTTGATAGGGATATAGAATTTATTCTTCAAAATTAATACTCTAAAACACAGACTATTAATTAAATGAGAATACATCAAATTACTTATTTCCAGATAACCATTTATATTACATTTGATGTTAATCAAATCTAGCATCTCAGGTAATGCTAAACTGTAAAAATAAATGCTAATACTTCAAATTAAAAAAGAAACCTGGCTGAAACTCAAAAAAGGTGGTAGTTTGACACTCTCCATGTCCATGTCATCACTATCATCACTATCAGCAGCAGCAGCAGCTAGCCAAATGTTAAACTTATCTTGCGCGACTTTCAAAAGCTCTTCGAAATCCCATAACTGCGCATCAAAAGCACAATAAGGAAAAAAGTGACAAATTGAAAGGAGTAATTTCTCAGATCTCCTTCGAACTAAATTTGTCTCTATTAAGTGAAATCCTTCAAAAACAGTTTAAGAAAGCTTTTCCCTTCTTCTCCGAGAATCTGCCAGGAGATAAGTCCAGGGCTTATGATCTGGGAGCTCGTGGGGAAGAGCAATCCGGATGTCATTGTTTTGCGAAGTGAAAAGTAACTGAACTTTTTAAATTGAAAAGAGGGTCTGTTCGGGAAGGCTTCGGTGAGTGAGTTTGCTCGAAAAAAAATGCGAATAAAATATTGGATGGTCTTAAGAAGATTAAATGAAAATAATCCTTCATTGGTGCCTAATATATAGTTCGCCAGGTGTTTAACCATTCACTAATCCAGTAGCTATATTTAAGCATGATGAAATAATTGCTAACTTGGCTTAAAGTTCATGCAAAATTGGAAGTTTCAAATGAAAAACTCATCGACCCAGATATAAAGTTTTCAAGTTCGCTGAACTAGTTCGGCATTTTTAGAGATGTCACGGTTCCGGTTCGGTTCCGATTCTACTAAAACCGTGAACCGAACAGCTAAGGTAACGATACTTTAAATTAAAACCAAAACTTTATTTGGTTTGATCGGTTCCGGCTCTGATTCTGGTTCCAGAATAACTTTTAGAGCTGTCATGTCAACGGTTTCGGTTACGGCTCAATAAGAATCAAAACCAAACCCGCCACTAACGGTTCGGTCCGGTTCTATGCAGTTCGGTCTGGTTCCAATCGGTTCAAAGTAGAACCAAAACGAAATTTGGCGAAATAAATGAGGGAGGTCAAAAAAAAAAACATAGGAGAAATGTAAATCCGTTCGATTTTTTTGCAAGGACTTCGAAGTTCGAGGCCCAGGCGTAGGAATTTTGCAGTACGTTGTACGCCAATTTTAAACCGCACTGAATGGTTTGGTTGTAGAGCGACTTCGTTGGTTGTTGCAAAACAACACAGTTAGCAGTGCTGTTTTTGCCAACAGTTTTTGGCGGCGCAAGATCGACAAAACCGCGCCGCACCGTCTTCTTCGGGAGGGCCTGATAATCCAATTATCGCTAATGAGTACAAATTACTTAAATTATTTCAGAAAAAAGTACATTAAATAATAGTATAAAAACCGAAACTGTACCACAAAAACCGACTCCAAACCACACCAGTGTCAAACCACATCGCACGGTTTTGGTGTGGTGCTGTTTTATTCGGTCCAAAACCGACTTCTTTTAGTGTGATTGCGGTTTGGGTCAAACCGTACTAGTTTCACTCATAATAGTATGTAGATATTATAGATAGATTATAAAAAAATAACAATATAATAATAATAATAATAATAATAATAAACGGGTTGCGGCTCGGTTCTGCTTCGCTCCGGTTCAGATCTAAAAATTTTGGAATCGCTTGAGATTTGTATGTTGTGGCTCCGGTTCCGGTTCCGGTCCGGATAATAAAATGAAAGAATCACACCCAAACCAATGGTGTTTACGGTTCCAAAATTCAAACCGGAACCCGAATAATTCGCAAACGGTTTAGTTCGGTTATTTGCGGTTCCGGTTTGGTTTACGATTTTTGGTTTTAAGTGACAGCTCTTTTATTTTGCTACTAGACGTAATCAATGCATTTCAATTTAGTGACCCTGTAACTTGATGATGATCATTTATGTTAACTCAAATCCTGCGTCGGGAGACAACATCAGACAATGCCAAAGACAAAGAAGTCGGGCAGTTACTCAAGGTGCTCGCGAATACTCTCCAGGCACTCGCGCGTGCGCAACAGTGTTCAGCAGAGGGTCACGCGACCTCTCAGGGAACCCTTCAGCAGTTCGCCAAAGAAGTCGTGGCGGGCACTATCCCAAAACCCGTGCGGATTCACCTCTCCGTCATCAGCACA
This sequence comes from Platanthera zijinensis, assembly GCA_039513925.1. NCBI lineage: Eukaryota > Viridiplantae > Streptophyta > Magnoliopsida > Asparagales > Orchidaceae > Platanthera > Platanthera zijinensis. Next base: position 158,649,407 of record CM077089.1, on the reverse strand, counting down.
CGCGGTTACGCAAGATTTCTTCACTCAACGCCCCAACGCCCGACTCTTCATGTACTTCGGGCGACTGCGCATTTTATGTCGCATTTAATATAACATTAAATGCCCTGCCCGTTCGTGCAGCCTACCCTAAGTATAAATAAGAGGATAGAGATGCTCGAAGGGGACGGGGTACATAGGCCAAAATCTACCTTGTTGTAGGTGCGAACACTAAGCTCGATCCTCGTTTGTTCTATCCTTCTCTCTACTCTCCTTGTACTCGCTACAACCCTCTTGTAACCTATTTCTTGGAGCAATATAAGAGTCCGTCGTATGAGAGGCATTCGCCGCGGCGGGTCAGTCTGGTGTTCGTCGTTGCCAGCGACACCCTCTTTTCTGTGTTACTTTCCTGCTCGCAAAGCCTCCGCGGGGCAAATAACCAATTGGTTGCAGTCTCAGATCTCTTCACCAAACTCCTCAGTCTGTCGTTGAGTGTGGAAGAACTAGGTGACAAATTTTGCACCAACAGTTCGGACACGCGACCTTTAGATACAATCGACTAGTGAATCCGCCCAATAGCAGGTGGGAAGTCCGGACAATCGCCGCAGTCGAACACCTCCGTGAGCAACAACCCATCACCCACGACGAGTTTAATCACTTGCTTGGCCTCGTTAACCAGCTGGTTACCCAGGGATAGGGCACCCAGGCCGCCGAACCCCCTCAAGAACCCAGAACACCTGTATACATGCTACCACCCCCATCACTAAATCTGCCTCCACAGCAACCGAGCGGTGTGTACGCGCAAGCCCACCAATGGTTCTTCCGGGAGGCCGCCGCAGCATATCGAGGAAGGGATCTGGATTTCGAGGAGCTGGATCTTGATGAAGGAACAAAAATTTATTCGCCCTTCGCCCGAGTCATTGCCGAGGAAACCGCCTCCCACGACTTCAGAGAACCGCCTCGATTCTCTGGTAAAGAAGAACATGCTTTATCACTTGCGGAGGTTCGATGCCACCGTATCCCTACATCCCCTCTCAAAGGGGTTGTGCTGGAAGTTACTCTTGACCAACTTTGACAGGAAGGAGAGAGAATGGTTTACAACCTCTCGCTAGGTTCGAATGGATCCTACAGAGAGATGAGTAAGTAGTTTCTGTAGAGGTTCTCCATGTCCAAGCGGCGAAGAGTAGACATCGAAGCCTTGTTTCTGAATAGGCAAGGGACAAAAGAAACCTTGGGACAGTATGTTGATCGTTTCCAAGCGCTGATTATGGAGGTTCCAGACATGGACTCCCAGGTCTATCGAGTCATTTTTACCAACGGCCTGAAGCCCAGATTATTCAAGTTCTCTATAAGTGAAAGGAACCCAGATTCTACAGCGAGCTCATCGAGCGAGCCAACCGGGTCATCGAAGGGGATCTGAACAATGAAGAGTTAGTCGCCAAACTCTCGGACTTGGGAGCTACGCATCAGCAAAACTCGTTTGGCCGCCCCCCATATCATCCCCCAGAGAAGCAAGTCACATTCGCTAAGATTTTCGACCCTCAAACCCATGTGGTCAAAATTTCCATCAGTGAGGTCCACGACATTTTCAGCAGATGCGATCGGGGCAGATCCAACGAGGTAACAACAACAACCCACCTCCTTTGCTAGCAGCCTTACCAAAACAGCAGGGGAGTTACAAGAGTATACAAACATTGGCGTCCCGATGGAGGAGATCGTCGAGATCCTCCAGCTGCAACCAGGTTTGAAGCCCCCTAAGCTCATGAAGGGGGGATTCGGGACCAAAAATATCAACCTCTATTGCAAGTTCCACCTTGACATCAGTCACAATACTGAAAATTGCAGAGCCCTCCGCGACCTGGTGGAGAAATTGCTAAGAGAAGACAAACTGAAGTACCTGCTGACAGAGAGGGCTAGAGAAGCCCCATCCTTGAAGGGAAAAGAGGTGGTGGCGGGGCCTATCACCCCGAGGTGTAACAGCATCGAGCAGAGTAGTGGTGGAGGTTATGGCACCAAGGAGGGAGAGTGTGTAGAGATAGAAGGTACAGGACTGCTGGGGTACATACATTATATACACGGCGGGGCAAGGGCGGAGTCCTCGAGGAAGGGAAATTTAAAGCATCTGCAAGGGAGGGAGGTCGCCTCCACATCACTGGCTCCACTCCTCCGAGTAGTAACATTCTAGGAGGAGGATCTCCCTCAGACCATCAATTCCTTCCATGACGAGGTGGTCATAAAGGCAATACTCGGGGATTACACTGTGGCCCGTATTCTCATAGATACAGGCAACTCCGTGAATGTCCTTTTCAAACCTGCGTATGAGGCGATAAAGATTGATAGACCGTTGAAGGCTTGTGATGACCCACTGTACAAATTTGTGGGAAAAAAGAAGTAGAGGGATGCGTAGATCTCACTGTCGTCTTGTGCAGAGTAGCTCAGCGGGAGTGGTTCTTGGTGATAGATGCGCCGAGCAAATACAATGCAATCTTCGAGAGGCCCCTCTAGGATGACTTTCAGGTCATCATGTTTACTTACAATCAGGTGCTAAAGTTCCTGCAAGGAGGCAAACAGTTCAAGGTCCGAAGCGATCCCCGAGCCGCGCGGAAATGCTATTTTCGATATGTAAACTCGGTCGACGAGTACATCCCACCTCGAACAGGGAGTGGCATAAAGATCGACCCCTCCTCTTGACGCTAGGCAAATCAAACGAGAAGTATTTGTGGTGTTGTGTTTCTTTATTCTGTTTTCGGATTTTGTCTTTCGTATTAGAATGTTTCAAAACTTTTTCTTATATTATTCAAACGAGAAGTATCTGCGTCATCCCCTTTGTCGACGACGCATCTCTAGCATCAGGGGATCCCTTTGCCATCTGCAAAAAAGGTGGCTCCATCGTCATTAGTTCTTCTCCAACTGCGTTGCAGATGATGGGCCCCCCTCTGCAGGTCCCTCTTGACCCAAAGTGCTCCCCTTGCGACTCCTCCGCTCCCTAAAGAAGTGCTCTTAGCATTCACACGCATTTTGACGGGATGGGTTTTTCTGGTCGCGGTTTTCTGCAACCGCCCTTGCGGGAATGCTTCACTAGATGTATCCCCGACGAGCGGCCGCAACAATGAGGGTTCGGCTAGATCACCAAGAGGTTCGTCTGTCTTCGCCGCCCTCAACTTTGCCAAGAAGGTTTGATTCTAGGTGCGCGCAACAATGTTCAATAGAGGGTTGTGCAACCTCTCAAGGAACTCTTCAGCAGTTCGCCAAAGAAGTTGTGACGGGCACTATCCCCAAACCTGCGCGAATTCAACTCTCCGGCATCAGCACCACGGTTACACGCGGCCTTTTCTCACAAACCCCCGCCGCCTGATTCTTCATGTACTTCGGGCGACCGTGCATTTAATGTCGCATTTAATATAGCATTAAATGCCCCGACCATTCGGGCAGCCTACCCTCAAGTATAAATAAGGAATCAGGGATGCTCGAAGGAGACAACGATCTTGGGCCAAAATCTACCCTCTTGTAGGTGCAGACACTAAGTTCGGCTCTTGTGTGTTCTATCCTTTTCTCTCTACTCTCCTTGTACTCGCTACAACTCACATGTAACCTCATTCTTGGAGCAATAGAAGAGCCCGCCAAGAAAGAGGCATTCGCCGCGGCGGGTCAGTTTGGTGTTTGCCGCTGCCAGTGACACCCTCTTTTTTGTGTTTCTTTCCTGCACGCTAAGCCTCCACGGGACAAGTAACCGGTCGGTTGCAGTCTCAGATCTCTTCACCGAACACCCCAGTCGGTCGTTGAGTGTGGAAGAACTTGAGGACAAATTTTGCACCAACAATTTAATCCAATTATTCTATGGTAAATGTTTTCTTTGACCAGGGGATCAAATCGGCATACAAGTTGGCACTTCTAGTCACACGGCTACGCAAGTTCCATCTACTTGCTCATCTTGTAATAAGTGGGCACCAAAGACAGAAATGAATTGCAGTCAAGAACAGGTTAATTATACTCGACAATATAAGAAGTCAGCAAGTCGCCTCAAATGATGTTGAAGGCAAGGTAGTCTACTCAACAAACGTCTGCTTAAACAACCACTACAAGAAGACATGAATCCCGCAAGTCAGCACCTCAACTATGACTCAACCCTGATAGGATGGATCCAACAAAAGTAAACACTGAATGCTATAGAAGACGACGCTGATCTCAGTCGACAAAGTAAACATCATAGATATACAACCTTGATTTGTGTGAAAAATATGTTGTATAATCATTTTTCTATTTGTACAAAGACAACTGTTGATCTGGAAGAGTGGCGAGTGACTGGGTGGGCCAATGAGTTTGTTTGGGAGAAAACGTGGTAAGCTGGGTAGTTTTAGGAGAGTTGGGCGATTGGGGTTGCAGGCTTTGGTCGTTGGGGGTGGGGTGGTTTCTTGATTGGGGAATTGGGGTTAGCTTAGAGAGGGGGGTGCAGTCTGCAGGCTGTGTCCTGGAAGAAGTTGGGTGGGCTGCAGGAAATGGGAATTGGGGTCGGTGAGAGATTTCCTGTAGCAAGATGTGGCTTGCGAATGGAGAAAACGATAAAGGGAAATTGGGGTTTGCTTATAAAGGAGGTTGGGTGGGCTGCAGGAGATGGGAATTGGGGTTGGTGAGGGATTTACTACAGCAAGATGTGGCACGGTTATGGGGAGGGAATTTGATGGTGCGGTTATGAGAGGGAAGTGTCACTGTATTTGTGAGAAGGTGGGGGTCACATGATACAAACCTTTTATGCGTTGATGCTGGATGGTGTGAGCAGCAAATAGATCCATTAGTGCACCGATTAATTTACCTTTTCTAGTGTTCGTAGGGGTAACTGTTCTAGGCACGGGAAAGGTTGCTGCAAGCAACAGCCGATAAGTCCTTAACTAGGATCCTACAATTCTATCTGGTATGACTATATGAATGAATGAAGTGTTTGTGTGTGTTGTCTTTTCCTTTGTCTGCAGTACAGATTTCATCGTTATTATCCCTGTTCAGGCTACGGCCTTAGGGAAATTTACTGCACGTCATAGATCCGAATTTGGAACGTAACATCACGTCTAGGGAAATTGTGGGGAAAATGCGTGAAAAGCTGATGGAGATTGTGGGTAGTTAATAGTGCGTACTAGTTATATTGGTAGTTAAGATGGTTTGTGGATGAGGTGGTGGTGGCCTGAAATGGGGGTGGAGAAGGAGTGGGGGGAGGGTGGCCAAGGGTAAGCGGCGAGGTTTTTCCAGGCTTCACACCTAGGCTCCAGTTTTGGCGTAGGGTGACAAAAAGGAGAAACTCTCTTCTTCAACTTTTGATTCCCTCTAATGAGTCTTCTATCCCTCTTTATAGGACATGAAGCCGCTACAAACGGTCATAATTTCACAATCATGAGAGTCTTCAAAATATACTAAAATAAAATTTAGAAAAATTAAAAAATATCTAAAATTCATGAATTGCCGATCCACACAAAATGAATGACTCAGATCAACATGTAGGCCCTTCTGTGATGTGATCCCCTTCAAATTGACTCGACTCCTTCACACATGGGTTATGAAAGGAATCAAGAAAGTGTTGGTCTAATAAGAGAAACATAATCCACTTGGGAGAAATGGGAAGGGTTATGACACGAGTACAAGTGGTCTGAGCATTGCAGACAAGCTTGCCCTAGCAGAGGGTTGTAATGTTGCGTACATTATTGCATCGCGCATACACACAGAGTAACATAGGCAAGAACCTCTATGTTGAAATACAGCTTTGCAAAAGCACGTCAAAGAGAAAAGGGCAACAAAACAATACTTCTAGTTTTTAACAATCTTACAAAAAAATTTAGAATTTTAATTCACAATTTCTATTTCGCATTTGCACTCATTTTTATATATGAAGTCTCGATCTGTGTGAATGGACCTAATTGGAATTGAATTTAGGAATTGAGATCAATTTCAATTCATGCATGAATTGAACTTGTTTGGAATTCCAATTTTGTTGTGTCCAGACAATGGAATTGAGCATGTAGAATTGGAATTTGTCAGTACAACTTTTCTCACGGTAATAGCTAGATATCTGAAGATCAGAACAGCGAAATTTCACAACGAGCAGTCTCAGAGTTATAAAAAGAGGCTTTCCCAAATAATTGAGGATAATTCGTCAAATTTATTTTAACAATGACAATGGCCTGGCTAAGATGGCAAGAGATTTGTCAATCAGATTTAAGAGTCGTCACCACTAGCAATCTTAAGATGTTATGAGAAATTTTTCCTGAAATTTTGTGAATGATCCAACTACTTTCATATTTTTCGGCAACGGTGATTCGGTGGCGAGTTCAAGAGATCCGAAGATCCGGTCGACAAACTATCATCATCAATGATCTTAGAATGATAAGAAGAACCTTTCCTGAAATTTGAGGATGATCAGACGACTTTTATTTTTCTCGATGACGGCGATCTGACGAAAATTATCGAAAAGATCCAATGGTCAAATCAACAAAATGTCACCACAAATAGTTTTGAGTTGACAATAAGATTCTTCAATTCTCATGTAGATAGGAAAAAATTGAGTTCAATTTCAAAATGAATTTCAATTCAGCCCTTCAAGTGCTCAACCCAACAACTGTCATCCAATTCCAATTCCATCCAAACGAACGGAGTATAAAGGGTTAGTGGAAATGACCTGTAACACCCCTTCCCAGTATTTCAGAAATCAGCCGTCCGGCCGGGTCAGCGATATAAAGAAAACTAGGAAACAGTATTAAAACTAATATGCAGCAAGTAATAAAAATCTATACTAAGCAATTTAAGGCTAACAACGGAAGTTAAAAAGTAAACTAAGGGTAATCACAACCTGACAACTGGATTCACAGAGCCACTAAACATGAAAAAAACTTGAATTAACTGAAAATCTGTTTAACCATAATAGTCTGATACATGACATAATAAACGTTAATAAGTTGCATTAACCACATTTACAAGTGTTTGCTAGCAATAAGAAAAACTGAAAGGTAAAACACTACTAACTGACGCCACCATAACGCTCATCCTAGGCGTAGTTTCCCACCTGGGTCACCTGAAAAACATTGCCCACGAGTGGTCAGAGTAAAGAAAATAACTCATCCTAGTGACACTAAAAACAGTTTTCATATGATGAATGTATGCCTTTAGAAAACAATTTTGTGCTTTAAAACCTTTATGCTATATGTTATGCAGGCCTTTGCACTACTTCCTGGTCAAACATCTACTCGTACTAAGCACGTGACTTTTAGTTCATTAACTCAAGTCTTGACATTCACTAACTAGCATACTGTCTCACGTCAGGTTTATCCTTGAGTTCTAAGTGGCTTCTGACTTGCACATCTACTTGGAAGGCTCTAGGCAGAGTAGCTCCTAACGCACAACTGAAACTGACGACCCGAGACCATCTGACGAACTCAAATGTTCTAGTGTCACGCAGACACGGTCTCGAATCTACTAACTGTCTCAAAGGGACGTAAACTCCCAAGACTATGCTGCTCGTAAGATACCATATGCCTTATGAGAGAGGTAGTGCGCCTCTACCTAGCACGAAAATAACTTAAGCGTGCTGATTGACCTTTCGGTCTGATGCTACTCTGATCGAGATATCTTCTGATGAACTACTGAGCGACCCTTGACTTTCTTGTGGTCTACTTGAATGGACATACACGCCCTTGTTCGGAACAAATTCCAAACCTACGAACACGGTTAACGCTTTCGTACCCTACATTACTGTTCGTGGTCCAACTACCTGGGTCTTCGGAAAATGATGTCACCCTACACGTTTTTCGTGACCGTTTCCTATCACCACACCTTTCTATGCATGATCATGGTACTTGAAATAAATCTACCCATGTGTATATAATATATATATTTAATGATATGTCTATTTAGCAAAAGTTAGGTTTCCTTACCGCGGTGTTGCGGCGCTCGTAGACTCGGCGCGACGACATCTTCTCTTCCGAAGGCAATCCTACTGCTGGGGACCTTCAGAGTGTTGCCCCGAGGCCACCGAAGTCCTGCAATTTAAGGCAAACCCTAATTTATAATTTTTCCCCTTTAGGGTTTCCGGTGGAAAATCTCCAAAACAATTTGGGTTACAAAATACAAGCGCTAAAACCCAAATATTACCTTTTCGTGGAGTGATTTAGGCTCTCAAAGCGTCCCACACAAAATCCGCGGAGGATCACGACCACCAAAACCTAAATAGGGCAAACGAATCAAAAACCTAGGTTAATCTAGTTTCCAAAACGAAAGATTTACACAAAGGAATGGAGATAAGGGAGGAATCGACTCACCGGAAGCAAAAGTTTCCACTATCACCGGTTAGGGTTAAGGCTCGGCACTTCCAAGGCCAAGGAAGGAAAAGGAAGTCTTGCTGGCGCCTGCAGAGGAGGGAGGAGTGGTCGGAATGGGCTTCTGAAGGGGGAACAGGCGGCGGAAACCACCGGGAGGCGTCGGCGGCTTCGTCGTAGTGCGTCGGCTTGCGGAACAGGAGACGCGGCTGCGGCTATTTCCCGAGAGAGAGAAGGGAGTGCGGGTTTATTGCAAGCGGGTATGCGGTTTATTCCCGGGAGATGAGGCTGTGCGCGGGTTTTAAACAATGATGGGATGCGGTTTTGTTGATAACCGCATGAGGAAAATGGGGGGGGGGAACTGCTATTGGCACCCCATTGCTATTTTTTTTTGTACGCAACTCGCTCGACACTTACTAACGCCTTTGCACTTAACGATTTCTTGTCGTGCTTCGATTTAAAAAATTAAAAAATGTGTCTCACTAATTATGGCTAACCTAAATCCCATATCAAAGAATGCGGTCATTTGACCAAACTTATCTCATACCTCGACGACGCGCTGCCTCGGTCAAAATCCGTCGCGACTCGACCCTACAATATTAAATTAATTCTTGCGTTAAAACTTTGATGTTACAATGGCCTCAATATTACTAGCTTTGAGCAGGAATGAGAAGTAAGTTTGAGCTAAATTCTATCCAAATTTCGTCCCTCTTCCTTTTCTCCTTTTGCCAACTACAAGCGACGAGGGTCGAGACCTCCATCATGGCGAGCTCCCTCCCAATTGTGAACACCACTTTTGCCCGCCATTGTGAGCCACCGATGTGGTAATTGAGGGAAGTTCACTTTTTTTGCCCTCGAAACTGCCGACGTGATCCTTTTCCAAGGAACCCAAAAGATATTTGCTACTATGGAGTCTCGCAAATGCTTATCATAAATGTGTTTGAAATGCTCTTTTACCACAACTTTTGAGAACATTACCTACCTCACATGTCATGCAGGCTTAATAATGCATGAACAACTTAGTAGAGACTATTCAATAATATCTTCATACTCTAGAGGTGAAACAAATATTAAAGTGTAAGCTGGTAATTGTAACATATTAATATTTTGATGAAAACTTTCTTGACTATGAGAAGGCAATATTAAATCACACCAAATATAGGTTCTTGTGAAAAGCTGGTAAGTTCTTGTGTTCTTTTATATTTTAGAGTGAAATAAAAGCAAATCAAGACAAAGTATGAGTCATACATGTGATGAATTTCCCCTGGTTGGTTAATTAAGTGCAGAAGCTAAGCTGAATGGCAAAATACTAGGTTTGAGTTTCATCTCTCAATAGAGTGGTGTGATGTACTATCAAATACTAGGTTTGAGCTGTGATGCGGGGCGAATTTATAGGTGGCGGATGTAATGTTGCACTAACCCTACATGCAATGCAAAGCCCGACAAACAATTCAAATTGAGCATTAAATAATTTAATCGCATGCGCATGATTATGACAAAAGCAAAAATAATTCATTTAAGCAAGCGGGTTAGGCTTTCCTCCGCGTGAAGAGACAAAGCGAGAGCGCGCGGCGAATCGACCCCGCAAATCACAATAATAATCTAAAAGCAAACAACCACAATACAAGAGATTCAAACAGGTATAAAATCAAACTGATATTTAATAATGATGAAAATAATAGTCCAATGCAACAAAACTCACAAAGTAGTGGGTTGACTAGGGCGACAAAGATTTCAGAGCCGGATGCGTTTTGACGGCGATCCAATGTGGAATCGGAGGCGGGGAAACAACATAGGTAGCTGACCTCGGCGGTGGGAGGCGGAATCAGGCCAGGAATGAATAGATCTGGCTGTGTAGGAGCCGATCCGGGTTGTTGGAGGATAGATCCGGTAGGTGGGAGGTGGATCGGACAATGGGAGGGTTGGTGGTGGTTTCATGAAGGAGGAGGGGTGGCTGAGGGTGGTTGGTGGGCAGGGGAGGCTCTGGATTGGACGGGTGGATGATTCAGGTGGAAAAAAAAAGCTGGCGGTGGCTTCAGGCCGTGAACAGGTAGTTGTAGGGGGAGGGGAAAAGGGCAGTAGTGATTCTGAATGGGGAGGAAGGGCGATGGGGCTGGTGGGGTGGAGAGGTGATCCGACATCTGTTAAGGGAAGGGAAAAACAACAAATGCAACAGTTTTGTGGGGGGACTGGGCAGCGGGACAGAGGGTTGCTAGAAAGCGGGTGGCGGTTTGGGCGGCTGTAGGGGCTACGGAAGAGGGTTTGGGAGGGGGAAGAAGAGGCTTAGGGCTTGGGGAAACCTTGGGGAGGAAGTTGCACACCAGGAGTCGTCACCTAGGGTTCCACGAAATCGGCACCATGGGATGATCGCGGGTATCTGGGAATCAACTCTTCCCAAATAT